>JAWPHD010020034.1:0-33333 GCA_037043455.1 Cyrtodaria siliqua | reverse complement strand
CGGAATATATATGTGTAAGAACGGAATAAATACGTGTAAGAACGGAATATATATGTGTAAGAACGGAATATATATGTGTAAGACGGAATATTAATGTGTAAGAACTGAAAATATATGCGTAAGAACGGAATATATATGTGTAAGACGGAATATATATGTGTTAGAACGGAATATATATGCGTAAGAACTGAATATATATCTGTAAGAACTGAATATATGTGTAAGAACTGAATATATATGCGTAAGAACGGAATATATATCAGTAAGAACGGAATATATATGTGTAAGAACGCAATATGTACGTGTAAGAACGGAATATATATGTGTAAGAACGGAATATATATGTGTAAGAACGGATATGTACGTGCAAGAACGGAATATATATGTGTAAGAACGGAATATATATGTGTAAGAACGGAATATATAGGTGTAAGAACGGAATATGTACGTGTTAAGAACGGAATATATATGTGTAAGAACGGAATATATATGTGTTAGAACGAAATATATACATGTAAGAACGTAGTAAATATGTGTAAAAACGGAATATTTATGTGTAAAGAGCGGAATAAGTACGTGTAAGAACGGATTATATATGTGTAAGAAGTGAATATATATGTGTAAGAACGGAATATATATGTGTAAGAACGGAATATAATATGTGTAAGAACGGATATTGTACGTGTAAGAATGAATATATATGTGTAAGAACTGAACATATATGTGGAAGAAATGAATATATATGCGTAAGAACTTAATATATATGCGTAAGAACTGAATATATATGCGTAAGAACAGAATATATATGTGTAAGAACGGAATATATATGTGTAAGAACGGAATATATACGTGTATGAACTGAATATATATGTGTAAGAATGGAATATATATGTGTAAAGAACGGAATATATATGTGTATGAATGGAATATATATGTTTAAGAACGGAATATATATGTGTTTAGAACGGAATATATACGTGTAAGAACGGAATATATATGTGTAAGAACGGAATATATATGTGTAAGAACGGATAGATATGTGTAAGAACTGAATATATTTTTGTAAGAACTGAATATATATGTGTAAGAACTGAATATATATAAGTACGAACTGAAAATATATATGCTTAATAACGGAATATATAAGTGTAAGAACTGAATATATATGTGTAGTGAACGGAATATATATGTGTTAAGAACTGAATATATATGTGTAAGAACTGAATAAATATGTGTAAGAAACTGAATATATATGTGTAAGAACAGAATATATATGTGTAAGAACGGAATATGTACGTGTAAGAACGGAACTATATATGTGTAAGAACGGAATATATATGTGTATACTATGTTTAAGAACAAAATATATATGTGTAAAGAACTGAATATATATGTGTAAGAAGTGAATATATATGTGTAAGAGCTGAATATATATGTGTAAGAACGGAATATATATGTGTAAGAACTTGAATATATATGCGTAAGAACGGAATATATATTGCGTAAGAACGGAATATATATGCGTAAGAACGGAATAATATATGTGTAAAAACGGAATAGATATGTCTAAGAACGGAATATATATGTGTAAAGAACGGAATAAATACGTGTAAGAAAGGAATATATATGTGTAGAACGGAATATGTATGTGTAAGAACGGAATATATATGTGTAAGAACTGAATATATATGCGTAAGAACGGAATATATATGTGTAAGAACGGAATATATATGTGTTAGAACGGAATATATACGTGTAAGAACGTAGTAAATATGTGTAAAAACGGAATATATATGTGTAAGAACGGAATAAGTACGTGTAAGAACGGAATATATATGTGTAAGAAGTGAATATATATGTGTAAGAACGGAATATATATGTGTAATGAACGGAATACATATGTTGGTAGAACGGAATATGTACGTGTAAGAAATGAATATATATGTGTACGAACTGAACATATATGTGTAAGAAATGAATATATATGCGTAAGAACTGAATATATATGCGTAAGAACTGAATATATATGCGTAAGAACGGAATATATATGTGTAAGAACGGAATATATATGTGTAAGAACGGAATATATACGTGTAAGAACTGAATATATATGTGTAAGAACGGAATATATATGTGTAAGAACGGAATATATATGTGTAAGAACGGAATATATATGTTTAAGAAAGGAATATATATGTGTAAGAACGGAATTATATACATGTAAGAACGGAATATATATGTGTAAGACGGAATATATATGTGTAAGAACGAATATATATGTGAAATAACGGAATATATATGCGTAAGAACTGAATATATATTTGTAAGAACTGAATATGTGTAAGAACTGATATATATGGTAATAAGTGAATATATTTGTAAGAACTGAATATATAGTGTAAGAACTGAATATATATGTGTAGAACGGAATATATATGTGTAAGACTGAATATTATATGCGTAAGACTGAACATATATGTGTAAGAAATGAATATATATGCGTAGAACTAAATATATATGCGTAAGAACTGAATATATATACGTAAGAACGAAATATATATGTGTAAGAACGGGAATATATATGTGTAAGAACTGAATCGATATGTGTAAGAACTGAATATATATGTGTAAGAACGGAAATATATATGTGTAAGAACGGAATATATATGGTAAGAACGGAATATATATGTTTAAGAACGGAATATATAGAGTTAAAACGGAATATATACGTGTAAGAACGGAATATATATGTGTAAGAACGGAATATATATGTGTAAGAACGGAATATATATGTGTAAGAACGAATTATATATGTGTAAGAACTGAATATATATGTGTAAGAACTGAAATATATATGTGTAAGAACTGAATATATAAAGTAAGAACTGAATATATGTATGCTTAAGACGGAATATATATGTGTAAGAACGGAATATATATTTGTAAGAACGGAATATGTACGTGTAAGAACGAATATATATGTGTAAGAAACGGAATATATATGTGTATATATGTGTAGAACGGAATATATATGTGTAAGACTGAATATATATGTGTAATAAGTGAATATATATGTGTAAAAACTGAATATATATGTGTAAGAACGGAATATATATGTGTAAGAACTGAATATATATGCGTAAGAACGGAATCTATATGCGTAAGAACTGAATATATATGCGTAAGAACGGAATATATATGTGAAAGAACGGAATATATATGTGTAAGAACGGGATATATATGTGTAAGATACGGAATATATACGTGTAAGAACGGAATATATATGTGTATGAACGGAATAATATATGTGTAAGTACGGAATATATATGTGTAAGAACTGATATTATATGTGTAAGAAACTGAATATATATGTGTAAAAATTGAATCTATATTTGTAAGAACTGAATTATTATATGTGTAAGAACTGAATCTATATGCGTAAGAACTGAATTATATGCGTAAGACGAGAACATATATATGTGTAAGACAGAATATATATGTGTAGAACGAATATGTACGTGTAAGAACGGAATATAAATGTGTAAGAACGGAATACTATATGTGTATATATGTTTAAAGAACGGAATATATATGTGTAAGAACTGAATATATATGTGTAAGAACTGAATATATATGTGTTAGAACGGAATATATATGTTTAAGAACTGAATATATATGTGTAAAGAACTGAATAATATATGTGTAAGAACGGAATATATATGTGTAAGAACGGAATTTAATGTGTAAGAACTGAAAATATATGCGGTAAGAACGAATATATATGTGTAAGAACGGAACTATATATGTGTTAGAACGGAATATATATGCGTAAGAACTGAATATATATCTGTAAGAACTGAATATATGTGTAAGAACGGAATATATATGCGTAAGAACGGAATATATATCAGTAAGAACGAATATATATGTGTAAGAACGCAATATGTACGTGTAAGAACGGAATATATATGTGTAAGAACTATAATATATGTGTAAGAACGGAATATGTACGTGTAAGAACGGAAATATATATGTGTAAGAAACGGAATATATATGTGTAAGAACGGCAATATGTACGTGTCAGAACGGAATATATATGGTGTAAGAACGGAATATATATGTGTAAGAACGGAATATATATGTGTAAGAAGCGAATATATGTGTGTAAGAACTGAATATATATGTGTAAGAACGGAATATATATGTGTAAGAACGGAATATATATATATGTAAGAACGGAATATATATGTGTAAGAACGGAATATATATGTGTAAGAACTGAATATATATGTGGTAAGAACTGAATATATTTATGTAAGAACTGAATATATATGTGTAAGAACTGAATATATATGCGTAAGAACTGAATATATATGCGTAAGAACTGAATATATATGCGTAAGAACTGAATATATATGCGATGAGAAAGGAATATATATGCGTATGAACTGAATGTATATGCGTAAGAACGGAATATATATGTGTAAGAACGGAATATATATGTGTAAGAACTGAATATATATGTGTAAGAACGGAATATATGTGTAAGAATATATATGCATAGGAACGCAATATATATGTGTAAGAACGGTATATATACGTGTAAGAACGGAACATATATGTGTACGAACAGAATATATATTTGTACGAACGGAATATATATGTGTAAGAACTGAATATATATTTGTAAGAACTGAATATATATGTGTAAGAACTGAATATATATAAGTAAGAACTGAATTTATATATGCTTAAGAACGAATATATATGTGTAAGAACGGAATATATATGTGTAAGAACGGAATATGTACGTGTAGAACGGAATATATATGTGTAAGAACGGAATATATATGTGTATATATGTGTAAGAACGGAATATATATGTGTAAGAACTGAATATATATGTGTAATAAGTGAATATATATGTGTAAAAACTGAATATATATGTGTAAGAACGGAATATATATGTGTAAGACCTGAATATATATGCGTAAGAACTGAACATATATGTGTAAGAAATGAATTATATGCGTAAGAACTGAAAATATATGCGTAAGAACTGAATATATATGCGTAAGAACGAAATATATATGTGTAAGAACGGAATATATATGTGTAAGAACTGAATATATATGTGTAAGAACTGAATATATATGTGTAAGAACGGAATATATATGTGTAAGAACGGAATATATATGTGTAAGAACGGAATATATATGTTTAGGAAAGGAATATATATGTGTTAGAACGGAATATATACGTGTAAGAACAGGAATATATATGTGTAAGAACTGAATATATATCTGTAAGAACTGAATATATGTGTAAGAACTGAATATATATGCGTAAGAACGGAATATATATCAGTGAGAACGGAATATATATGTGTAAGAACGCAATATTGTACGTGTAGACGGAATATATATGTGGTAAGACGGAATATGTACGTGTAAGAACGGAATATATATGTGTAAGACGGAATATATATGTGTAAGAACGGAATATATATGTGTAAGAACGGAATATGTACGGTGTCAGAACGGAATATATATGTGTAAGAACGGAATATATATGTGACAGAACGGAATATATATGTGTAAGAAGTGAATATATGTGTGTAAGAACTTGAATATATATGTGTAAGAACGGAATATATATGTGTAAGAACGGAATATATATATATGTAAGAACGGAATATATATGTGTAAGAACGGAATATATATGTGTAAGAACAGAATATATATGTGTAAGAACTGAATATATTTATGTAAGAACTGAATATATATGTGTAAGAACTGAATATATATGCGTAAGAACTGAATATATATGCGTAAGAACTTATATATATGCGTAAGAACTGAATATATATGCATCTGAAAGGAATATATATGCGTATGAACTGAATGTATTATGCGTAAGAACGGAATATATATGTGTAAGAACGGAATTTATATGTGTAAGAACTGAATATATATGTGTAAGAACGGAATATATGTGTAAGAATATATATGCGTAAGAACGCAATATATATGTGTAAGAACGGTATATATACGTGTAAGAACGGAATATATATGTGTAAGAACAGAATATATATTTGTACGAACGGAATATATATGTGTAAGAACTGAATATATATGTGTAAGAACTGCAACATATATGCGTAAGAACTGAATATATATGCGTAAGAACTGAATATAATGCGTTAAGAACTGAATATATATGCGTAAAACTGAATATATATGCGAAAGAACGGAATATATATGCGTAAGAACGGAATATATGTGTAAGAACGGAATATATATGTGTACGAACGGAGATATATATGCGTAAGACTAAATATATATGCGTAAGAACTGAATATATATGCGTAAGAATGGAATATATATGTTTTCGGAATATATATGTGTAAGAAGTGAATATATATGTGTAAGAACTGAATATATATGTGTAAAAATTGAATATATATGTGTAAGAACTGAATATATATGTGTAAGAACGGAATATATATGTCTAAGAAGTGAATATATATCTGTAAGAACTGAATATATATGTGTAAAAACTGAATATATATGTGTAAGAACTGAATATATATGTGTAAGAACGGAATATATATGTCTAAGAAGTGAATATATATGTGTAAGAACGGAATATATATGTGTAAGAACGGAATATATATGTGTAAGAACTGAATATATATGCGTAAGAACTGAATATATATGCGTAAAACTGAATATATATGCGTAAGAACTGAACATATATGTGTAAGAAATGAATATATATGCGTAAGAACTGAATATATATGTGTAATAAGTGAATATATATGTGTAAAAACTGAATATATATGTGTAAGAAAGGAATATATATGTGTAAGAACGGAATATATATGTGTAAGAACTGAATATATATGCGTAAGAACGGAATATATATGCGTAAGAACGGAATATATATGCGTAAGAACGGAATATATATTTGTAAGAACGGAATAGATATGTGTAAGAACGGAATATATATGTGTAAGAACGGAATAAATACGTGTAAGAACGGAATATATATGTGTAAGAACGGAATATATATGTGTAAGAACGCAATATATATGTGTAAGAACTGAATATATATGCGTAAGAACGGAATATATATGTGTAAGAACGAAATATATATGTGTTAGAATGGAATATATACGTGTAAGAACGTGGTATATATGTGTAAAAACGGAATATATATGTGTAAGAACGGAATATATATGTGTAAGAACTGAATATATATGTGTAAGAACTGAATATATATTCGTAAGAACTGAATATATATGCGTAAGAACTGAATATATATGCGTAAGAACTGAATATATATGCGTAAGAACTGAATATATATGCGTAAGAACGGAATATATATGCGTAAGAACGGAATATATATGAGTAAGAATTGAAAATATATATGCGTAAGAACGGAATATATATGTGTTAGGACGGAATATATATTTGTAAAAACGGAATAAATATGTGTAAGAACGGAATATATATGAGTAAGAACGGAATATATATGTGTAAGAACAGAATATATATGTCTAAGAACGGAATATATATGTGTAAGAAGTGAATATATATGTGTAAGAACTGAATATATATGTCTAAGAACTGAATATATATGCGTAAGAACTGAATATATATGCGTAAAACTGAATATATATGCGTAAGAACTGAACATATATGTGTAAGAAATGAATATATATGCGTAAGTACTGAATATATATGCGTAAGAACTGAATATATATGCGTAAGAACGGAATATATATGTGTAAGAACTGAATATATATGTGTAAGAACGGAATATATATGTGTAAGAACTGAATATATATGTGTAAGAACGGAATATATATGTGTAAGAACGGAATATATATGTGTTAGAACGGAATATATACGTGTAAGAACGGAATATATATGTGTAAGAACTGAATATATATACGTAAGAACAGAATATATATGCTTATGAACGGAATATATATGTGTAAGAACGGAATATATATGTGTTAGAACGGAATATGTACTTGTAAGAACGGAATATATATGTGTAAGAACGGAATATATATGTGTATATATGTGTAAGAACGGAATATATATGTGTAAGAACTGAATATATGTGTAAGAACGGAATATATATGCGTAAGAACTGAATATATATGCGTAAGAACGGAATATATATGAGTAAGAACGGAATACATATGTGTAAGAACGGAATTTGTACGTGTAAGAACGGAAAATATATGTGTAAGAACGGAATATATATATGTAAGAACGGAATATATATGTGTAAGAACTGAATATATATGTGTAAGAACTGAATATATATGTGTAAGAACGGAATATATATATGCGTAAGAACTGAATATATATGCGTAAGAACTGAATATATATCTGTAAGAACTGAATATATGTGTAAGAACTGAATATATTTGCGTAAGAACTGAATATATATGTGTAAAAACGGAATATATATGTGTAAGAACTGAATATATATGTGTAAGAACTGAATATATATGTGTAAGAACGGAATATATATGCTTAAGAACTGAATATATATGCATGAAAAAGGAATATATATGCGTATGAACTGAATGTATATGCGTAAGAACGGAATATATATGTGTAAGAACGGAATTTATATGTGTAAGAACTGAATATATATGTGTAAGAACGGAATATATGTGTAAGAATATATATGCATAAGAACGCAATATATATGTGTAAGAACGGTATATATACGTGTAAGAACGGAATATATATGTGTAAGAACAGAATATATATGTGTACGAACAGAATATATATGTGTAAGAACTGAATATATATGTGTAAGAACTGCACATATATGCGTAAGAACTGAATATATATGCGTAAGAACTGAATATATATGCGTAAGAACTGAATATATATGCGAAAAACTGAATATATATGCTAAAGAACGGAATATATATGCGTAAGAACGGAATATATGTGTAAGAACGGAATATATATGTGTAAGAACGGAATATATATGCGTAAGAACTAAATATATATGCGTAAGAACTGAATATATATGCGTAAGAATGGAATATATATGTTTAAAAACGGAATATATATGTGTAAGAAGTGAATATATATGTGTAAGAACTGAATATATATGTGTAAAAATTGAATATATATGTGTAAGAACTGAATATATATGTGTAAGAACGGAATATATATGTCTAAGAAGTGTATATATATCTGTAAGAACTGAATATATTTGTGTAAAAACTGAATATATATGTGTAAGAACTGAATATATATGTGTAAGAACGGAATATATATGTCTAAGAAGTGAATATATATGTGTAAGAACGGAATATATATGTGTAAGAACGGAATATATATGTGTAAGAACTGAATATATATGTGTAAGAACTGAATATATATGTGTAAGAACTGAATATATATGCGTAAGAACTGAATATATATGCGTAAAACTGAATATATATGCGTAAGAACTGAACATATATGTGTAAGAAATGAATATATATGCGTAAGAACTGAATATATATGTGTAATAAGTGAATATATATGTGTAAAAACTGAATATATATGTGTAAGAAAGGAATATATATGTGTAAGAACGGAATATATATGTGTAAGAACTGAATATATATGCGTAAGAACGGAATGTATATGCGTAAGAACGGAATATATATGCGTAAGAACGGAATATATATTTGTAAGAACTGAATAGATATGTGTAAGAACGGAATATATATGTGTAAGAACGGAATAAATACGTGTAAGAACGGAATATATATGTGTAAGAACGGAATATATATGTGTAAGAACGCAATATATATGTGTAAGAACTGAATATATATGCGTAAGAACGGAATATATATGTGTAAGAACGAAATATATATGTGTTAGAACGGAATATATACGTGTAAGAACGTGGTATATATGTGTAAAAACGGAATATATATGTGTAAGAACGGAATATATATGTGTAAGAACTGAATATATATGTGTAAGAACTGAATATATATTCGTAAGAACTGAATATATATGCGTAAGAACTGAATATATATGCGTAAGAACTGAATATATATGCGTAAGAACTGAATATATATGCGTAAGAACGGAATATATATGCGTAAGAACGGAATATATATGAGTAAGAATTGAAAATATATATGCGTAAGAACGGAATATATATGTGTTAGGACGGAATATATATTTGTAAAAACGGAATAAATATGTGTAAGAACGGAATATATATGAGTAAGAACGGAATATATATGTGTAAGAACGGAATATATATGTGTAAGAACGGAATATATATGTGTAAGAAGTGAATATATATGTGTAAGAACTGAATATATATGTCTAAGAACTGAATATATATGCGTAAGAACTGAATATATATGCGTAAAACTGAATATATATGCGTAAGAACTGAACATATATGTGTAAGAAATGAATATATATGCGTAAGTACTGAATATATATGCGTAAGAACTGAATATATATGCGTAAGAACGGAATATATATGTGTAAGAACTGAATATATATGTGTAAGAACGGAATATATATGTGTAAGAACTGAATATATATGTGTAAGAACGGAATATATATGTGTAAGAACGGAATATATATGTGTTAGAACGGAATATATACGTGTAAGAACGGAATATATATGTGTAAGAACTGAATATATATACGTAAGAACAGAATATATATGCTTATGAACGGAATATATATGTGTAAGAACGGAATATATATGTGTTAGAACGGAATATGTACTTGTAAGAACGGAATATATATGTGTAAGAACGGAATATATATGTGTATATATGTGTAAGAACGGAATATATATGTGTAAGAACTGAATATATGTGTAAGAACTGAATATATATGCGTAAGAACTGAATATATATGCGTAAGAACGGAATATATATGAGTAAGAACGGAATACATATGTGTAAGAACGGAATTTGTACGTGTAAGAACGGAAAATATATGTGTAAGAACGGAACATATATATGTAAGAACGGAATATATATGTGTAAGAACTGAATATATATGTGTAAGAACTGAATATATATGTGTAAGAACGGAATATATATATGCGTAAGAACTGAATATATATGCGTAAGAACTGAATATATATCTGTAAGAACTGAATATATGTGTAAGAACTGAATATATTTGCGTAAGAACTGAATATATATGTGTAAGAACGGAATATATATGTGTAAGAACTGAATATATATGTGTAAGAACTGAATATATATGTGTAAGAACGGAATATATATGTGTAAGAACGGAATATATATGTGTAAGAACGGAATATATATGTTTAAGAACGGAAAATATATGAGCTAGAACGGAATATATACGTGTAAGAACGGAATATATATGTGTAAGAACTGAATATATATCTGTAAGAACTGAATATATGTGTAAGAACTGAATATATATGCGTAAGAACGGAATATATATCAGTAAGAACGGAATATATATGTGTAAGAACGCAATATGTTCGTGTAGACGGAATATATATGTGTAAGAACGGAATATGTACGTTTAAGAACGGAATATATATGTGTAAGAACGGAATATATATGTGTAAGAACGGAATATATATGTGTAAGAACGGAATATGTACGTGTCAGAACGGAATATATATGTGTAAGAACGGAATATATATGTGTAAGAACGGAATATATATGTGTAAGAAGTGAATATATGTGTGTAAGAACTGAATATATATGTGTAAGAACGGAATATATATGTGTAAGAACGGAATATATATATATGTAAGAACGGAATATATATGTGTAAAAACGGAATATATATGTGTAAGAACTGAATATATATGTGTAAGAACTGAATATATTTATGTAAGAACTGAATATATATGTGTAAGAACTGAATATACATGCGTAAGAACTGAATATATATGCGTAAGAACTGAATATATATGCGTAAGAACTTATATATATGCGTAAGAACTGAATATATATGCATGAGAAAGGAATATATATGCGTATGAACTGAATGTATATGCGTAAGAACGGAATATATATGTGTAAGAACGGAATTTATATGTGTAAGAACTGAATATATATGTGTAAGAACGGAATATATGTGTAAGAATATATATGCGTAAGAACGCAATATATATGTGTAAGAACGGTATATATACGTGTAAGAACGGAATATATATGTGTAAGAACAGAATATATATGTGTACGAACGGAATATATATGTGTAAGAACTGAATATATATGTGTAAGAACTGCACATATATGCGTAAGAATTGAATATATATGCGTAAGAACTGAATATATATGCGTAAGAACTGAATATATATGCGTAACACTGAATATATATGCGAAAGAACGGAATATATATGCGTAAGAACGGAATATATGTGTAAGAACGGAATATATATGTGTAAGAACTGAATATATATGCGTAAGAACTAAATATATATGCGTAAGAACTGAATATATATGCGTCAGAACGGAATATATATGTTTAAAACGGAATATATATGTGTAAGAAGTGAATATATATGTGTAAGAACTGAATATATATGTGTAAGAACTGAATATATATGTGTAAGAACGGAATATATATGTCTAAGAAGTGAATATATATGTGTAAGAACTGAATATATATGTGTAAAAACTGAATATATATGTGTAAGAACTGAATATATATGTGTAAGAACGGAATATATATGTCTTAGAAGTGAATATATATGTGTAAGAACGGAATATATATGTGTAAGAACGGAATATATATGTGTAAGAACTGAATATATATGTGTAAGAACTGAATATATATGTGTAAGAACTGAATATATATGCGTAAGAACTGAATATATATGCGTAAAACTGAATATATATGCGTAAGAACTGAACATATATGTGTAAGAAATGAATATATATGCGTAAGAACTGAATATATATGTGTAATAAGTGAATATATATGTGTAAAAACTGAATATATATGTGTTAGAAAGGAATATATATGTGTAAGAACGGAATATATATGTGTAAGAACTGAATACATATGCGTAAGAACGGAATATATATGCGTAAGAACGGAATATATATGCGTAAGAACGGAATATATATTTGTAAGAACGGAATAGATATGTGTAAGAACGGAATATATATGAGTAAGAACTGAATATATATGTGTAAGAACGGAATATATATGTGTAAGAACGGAATATATATGTGTAAGAAGTGAATATATATGTGTAAGAACTGAATATATATGTCTAAGAACTGAATATATATGCGTAAGAACTGAATATATATGCGTAAAACTGAATATATATGCGTAAGAACTGAACATATATGTGTAAGAAATGAATATATATGCGTAAGTACTGAATATATATGCGTAAGTACTGAATATATATGCGTAAGTACTGAATATATATGCGTAAGAACTGAATATATATGCGTAAGAACGGAGTATATATGTGTAAGAACTGAATATATATGTGTAAGAACGGAATATATATGTGTAAGAACTGAATATATATGTGTGAGAACGGAATATATATGTGTAAGAACGGAATATATATGTGTTAGAACGGAATATATACGTGTAAGAACGGAATATATATGTTTAAGAACTGAATATATATACGTAAGAACAGAATATATATGCTTATGAACGGAATATATATGTGTAAGAACGGAATATATATGTGTTAGAACGGAATATGTACTTGTAAGAACGGAATATATATGTGTAAGAACGGAATATATATGTGTATATATGTGTAAGAACGGAATATATATGTGTAAGAACTGAATATATGTGTAAGAACTGAATATATTTGCGTATGAACTGAATATATATGCGTAAGAACGGAATATATATGAGTAAGAACTGAATATATATGCGTAAGAACGGAATTTGTACGTGTAAGAACGGAATATATATGTGTAAGAACGGAATATATATATGTAAGAACGGAATATATATGTGTAAGAACTGAATATATATATATGTGTAAGAACTGAATATATATGTGTAAGAACGGAATATACATATGCGTAAGAACTGAATATATATGTGTAAGAACGGAATATATATGTGTAAGAACGGAATAAATACGTGTAAGAACGGAATATATATGTGTAAGAACGGAATATATATGTGTAAGAACGGAATATTAATGTGTAAGAACTGAAAATATATGCGTAAGAACGGAATATATATGTGTAAGAACGGAGTATATATGTGTTAGAACGGAATATATATGCGTAAGAACTGAATATATATAAGTAAGAACTGAATTTTTATATGCTTAAGAACGGAATATATATGTGTAAGAACGGAATATATATGTGTAAGAACGGAATATGTACGTGTAAGAACGGAATATATATGTGTAAGAACGGAATATATATGTGTATATATGTGTAAGAACGGAATATATATGTGTAAAAACTGAATATATATGTGTAATAAGTGAATATATATGTGTAAGAACGGAATATATATGTGTAAGACCTGAATATATATGCGTAAGAACTGAACATATATGTGTAAGAAATGAATATATATGCGTAAGAACTGAAAATATATGATTAAGAACTGAATATATATGCGTAAGAACGAAATATATATGTGTAAGAATGGAATATATATGTGTAAGAACTGAATATATATGTGTAAGAACTGAATATATATGTGTAAGAACGGAATATATATGTGTAAGAACGGAATATATATCTGTAAGAACGGAATATATATGTTTAAGAACGGAATATATATGAGTTAGAACGGAATATATACGTGTAAGAACGGAATATATATGTGTAAGAACGGAATATATATGTGTAAGAACGGAATATAAATGTGTAAGAACGGAATATATATGTGTAAGAACTGAATATATATTTGTAAGAACTGAATATATATGTGTAAGAACTGAATATATATAAGTAAGAACTGAATATATGTATGCTTAAGAACGGAATATATATGTGTAAGAACGGAATATATATGTGTAAGAACGGAATATGTACGTGTAAGAACGGAATATATATGTGTAAGAACGGAATATATATGTGTATATATGTGTAAGAACGAAATATATATGTGTAAGAACTGAATATATATGTGTAATAAGTGAATATATATGTGTAAAAACTGAATTTATATGTGTAAGAACGGAATATATATGTGTAAGAACTGAATATATATGCGTAAGTACGGAATATATATGCGTAAGAACTGAATATATATGCGTAAGAACGGAATATATATGTGAAAGAACGGAATATATATGTGTAAGAACGGGATATATATGTGTAAGAACGGAATATATACGTGTAAGAACGGAATATATATCTGTAAGAACGGAATATATATGTGTAAGAACGGAATATATATGTGTAAGAACGGAATATGTACGTGTAAGAACGGAATATATATGTGTAAGAACGGAATATATATGTGTATATATGTGTAAGAACGGAATATATATGTGTAAGAACTGAATATATATGTGTAATAAGTGAATATATATGTGTAAAAACTGAATATATATGTGTAAGAACGGAATATATATGTGTAAGACCTGAATATATATGCGTAAGAACTGAACATATATGTGTAAGAAATGAATATATATGCGTAAGAACTGAAAATATATGCGTAAGAACTGAATATATATGCGTAAGAACGAAATATATATGTGTAAGAACGGAATATATATGTGTAAGAACTGAATATATATGTGTAAGAACTGAATATATATGTGTAAGAACGGAATATATATGTGTAAGAACGGAATATATATGTGTAAGAACGGAATATATATGTGTAAGAACGAAATATATATGAGTTATAACGGAATATATACGTGTAAGAACGGAATATATATGTGTAAGAACGGAATATATATGTGTAAGAACGGAATATTAATGTGTAAGAACGGAATATATATGTGTAAGAACTGAATATGTACTTGTAAGAACGGAATATATATGTGTAAGAACGGAATATATATGTGTATATATGTGTAAGAACGGAATATATATGTGTAAGAACTGAATATATGTGTAAGAACTGAATATATATGCGTAAGAACTGAATATATATGCGTAAAAACGGAATATATATGAGTAAGAACGGAATACATATGTGTAAGAACGGAATTTGTACGTGTAAGAACGGAAAATATATGTGTAAGAACGGAATATATATATGTAAGAACGGAATATATATGTGTAAGAACTGAATATATATGTGTAAGAACTGAATATATATGTGTAAGAACGGAATATATATATGCGTAAGAACTGAATATATATGCGTAAGAACTGAATATATATCTGTAAGAACAGAATATATGTGTAAGAACTGAATATATTTGCGTAAGAACTAAATATATATGTGTAAGAACGGAATATATATGTGTAAGAACTGAATATATATGTGTAAGAACTGAATATATATGTGTAAGAACGGAATATATATGTGTAAGAACGCAATATATATGTGTAAGAACGGAATATATATGTTTAAGAACGGAAAATATATGAGCTAGAACGGAATATATACGTGTAAGAACGGAATATATATGTGTAAGAACTGAATATATATCTGTAAGAACTGAATATATGTGTAAGAACTGAATATATATGCGTAAGAACGGAATATATATCAGTAAGAACGGAATATATATGTGTAAGAACGCAATATGTTCGTGTAGACGGAATATATATGTGTAAGAACGGATTATGTACGTGTAAGAACGGAATATATATGTGTAAGAACGGAATATATATGTGTAAGAACGGAATATATATGTGTAAGAACGGAATATGTACGTGTCAGAACGGAATATATATGTGTAAGAACGGAATATATATGTGTAAGAACGGAATATATATGTGTAAGAAGTGAATATATGTGTGTAAGAACTGAATATATATGTGTAAGAACGGAATATATATGTGTAAGAACGGAATATATATATATGTAAGAACGGAATATATATGTGTAAGAACGGAATATATATGTGTAAGAACTGAATATATATGCGTAAGAACTGAATATATTTATGTAAGAACTGAATATATATGTGTAAGAACTGAATATACATGCGTAAGAACTGAATATATATGCGTAAGAACTGAATATATATGCGTAAGAACTTATATATATGCGTAAGAACTGAATATATATGCATGAGAAAGGAATATATATGCGTATGAACTGAATGTATATGCGTAAGAACGGAATATATATGTGTAAGAACGGAATTTATATGTGTAAGAACTGAATATATATGTGTAAGAACGGAATATATGTGTAAGAATATATATGCGTAAGAACGCAATATATATGTGTAAGAACGGTATATATACGTGTAAGAACGGAATATATATGTGTAAGAACAGAATATATATGTGTACGAACGGAATATATATGTGTAAGAACTGAATATATATGTGTAAGAACTGCACATATATGCGTAAGAACTGAATATATATGCGTAAACACTGAATATATATGCGTAAGAACTGAATATATATGCGTAAAACTGAATATATATGCGAAAGAACGGAATATATATGCGTAAGAACAGAATATATGTGTAAGAACGGAATATATATGTGTAAGAACGGAATATATATGCGTAAGAACTAAATATATATGCGTAAGAACTGAATATATATGCGTAAGAACGGAATATATATGTTTAAAAACGGAATATATATGTGTAAGAAGTGAATATATATGTGTAAGAACTGAATATATATGTGTAAAAACTGAATGTATATGTGTAAGAACTGAATATATATGTGTAAGAACGGAATATATATGTCTAAGAAGTGAATATATATCTGTAAGAACTGAATATATATGTGTAAAAACTGAATATATATGTGTAAGAACTGAATATATATGTGTAAGAACGGAATATATATGTCTAAGAAGTGAATATATATGTGTAAGAACGGAATATATATGTGTAAGAACGGAATATATATGTGTAAGAACTGAATATATATGTGTAGGAACTGAATATATATGTGTAAGAACTGAATATATATGCGTAAGAACTGAATATATATGCGTAAAACTGAATATATATGCGTAAGAACTGAACATATATGTGTAAGAAATGAATATATATGCGTAAGAACTGAATATATATGTGTAATAAGTGAATATATATGTGTAAAAACTGAATATTTATGTGTAAGAAAGGAATATATATGTGTAAGAACGGAATATATATGTGTAAGAACTGAATACATATGCGTAAGAACGTAATATATATGCGTAAGAACGGAATATATATGCGTAAGAACGGAATATATATTTGTAAGAACGGAATAGATATGTGTAAGAACGGAATATATATGTGTAAGAACGGAATAAATACGTGTAAGAACGGAATATATATGTGTAAGAACGGAATATATATGTGTAAGAACGGAATATATATGTGTAAGAACTGAATATATATGCGTAAGAACGGAATATATATGTGTAAGAACGAACTATATATGTGTTAGAACGGAATATATACGTGTAAGAACGTGGTATATATGTGTAAAAACGGAATATATATGTGTAAGAACGGAATATATATGTGTAAGAACTGAATATATATGTGTAAAAACTGAATATATATTCGTAAGAACTGAATATATATGCGTAAGAACTGAATATATATGCGTAAGAACTGAATATATATGCGTAAGAACTGAATATATATGTGTAAGAACGGAATAGATATGTGTAAGAACGGAATATATATGTGTAAGAAGTGAATATATATGTGTAAGAAGTGAATATATATGTCTAAGAACTGAATATATATGCGTAAGAACTGCATATATATGCGTAAAACTGAATATATATGCGTAAGAACTGAACATATATGTGTAAGAAATGAATATATATGCGTAAGTACTGAATATATATGCGTAAGAACTGAATATATATGCGTAAGAACGGAATATATATGTGTAAGAACTGAATATATATGTGTAAGAACGGAATATATATGTGTAAGAACTGAATATATATGTGTGAGAACGGAATATATATGTGTAAGAACGGAATATATATGTGTTAGAACGGAATATATACGTGTAAGAACGGAATATATATGTGTAAGAACTGAATATATATACGTAAGAACAGAATATATATGCTTATGAACGGAATATATATGTGTAAGAACGGAATATATATGTGTTAGAACGGAATATGTACTTGTAAGAACGGAATATATATGTGTAAGAACGGAATATATATGTGTATATATGTGTAAGAACGGAATATATATGTGTAAGAACTGAATATATGTGTAAGAACTGAATATATTTGCGTAAGAACTGAATATATATGCGTAAGAACGGAATATATATGAGTAAGAACGGAATATATATGTGTAAGAACGGAATTTGTACGTGTAAGAACGGAATATATATGTGTAAGAACGGAATATATATATGTAAGAACGGAATATATATGTGTAAGAACTGAATATATATGTGTAAGAACTGAATATATATGTGTAAGAACTGAATATATATATGCGTAAGAACTGAATATATATGTGTAAGAACGGAATATATATATGCGTAAGAACTGAATATATATGCGTAAGAACTGAATATATATCTGTAAGAACTGAATATATGTGTAAGAACTGAATATATTTGCGTAAGAACTGAATATATATGCGTAAGAACGGAATATATATGAGTAAGAACGGAATATATATGTGTAAGAACGGAATAAATACGTGTAAGAACGGAATATATATGTGTAAGAACGGAATATATATGTGTAAGAACGGAATATTAATGTGTAAGAACTGAAAATATATGCGTAAGAACGGAATATATATGTGTAAGAACGGAGTATATATGTGTTAGAACGGAATATATATGCGTAAGAACTGAATATATATAAGTCAGAACTGAATTTTTATATGCTTAAGAACGGAATATATATGTGTAAGAACGGAATATATATGTGTAAGAACGGAATATGTACGTGTAAGAACGGAATATATATGTGTAAGAAGTGAATATATATGTCTAAGAACTGAATATATATGCGTAAGAACTGCATATATATGCGTAAAACTGAATATATATGCGTAAGAACTGAACATATATGTGTAAGAAATGAATATATATGCGTAAGAACGGAATATATATGTGTATATATGTGTAAGAACGGAATATATATGTGTAAAAACTGAATATATATGTGTAATAAGTGGATATATATGTGTAAAAACTGAATATATATGTGTAAGAACGGAATATATATGTGTAAGACCTGAATATATATGCGTAAGAACTGAACATATATGTGTAAGAAATGAATATATATGCGTAAGAACTGAAAATATATGATTAAGAACTGAATATATATGCGTAAGAACGAAATATATATGTGTAAGAATGGAATATATATGTGTAAGAACTGAATATATATGTGTAAGAAACTGAATATATATGTGTAAGAACGGAATATATATGTGTAAGAACGGAATATATATCTGTAAGAACGGAATATATATGTTTAAGAACGGAATATATATGAGTTAGAACGGAATATATACGTGTAAGAACGGAATATATATGTGTAAGAACGGAATATATATGTGTAAGAACGGAATATAAATGTGTAAGAACGGAATATATATGTGTAAGAACTGAATATATATTTGTAAGAACTGAATATATATGTGTAAGAACTGAATATATATAAGTAAGAACTGAATATATGTATGCTTAAGAACGGAATATATATGTGTAAGAACGGAATATATATGTGTAAGAACGGAATATGTACGTGTAAGAACGGAATATATATGTGTAAGAACGGAATATATATGTGTATATATGTGTAAGAACGGAATATATATGTGTAAGAACTGAATATATATTTGTAATAAGTGAATATATATGTGTAAAAACTGAATTTATATGTGTAAGAACGGAATATATATGTGTAAGAACTGAATATATATGCGTAAGAACGGAATATATATGCGTAAGAACTGAAAATATATGCGTAAGAACTGAATATATATGCGTAAGAACGAAATATATATGTGTAAGAACGGAATATATATGTGTAAGAACTGAATATATATGTGTAAGAACTGAATATATATGTGTAAGAACGGAATATATATGTGTAAGAACGGAATATATATGTGTAAGAACGGAATATATATGTTTAAGAACGAAATATATATGAGTTAGAACGGAATATAAACGTGTAAGAATGGAATATATATGTGTAAGAACGGAATATATATGTGTAAGAACGGAATATAAATGTGTAAGAACGGAATATATATGTGTAAGAACTGAATATATATTTGTAAGAACGGAATATATATGTGTAAGAACTGAATATATATGCGTAAGAACGGAATATATATGCGTAAGAACTGAATATATATGCATAAGAACGGAATATATATGTGAAAGAACGGAATATATATGTGTAAGAACGGGATATATATGTGTAAGAACGGAATATATACGTGTAAGAACGGTATATATATGTGTAAGAACGGAATATATATGTGTAAGAACGGAATATATATGTGTAAGAACTGAATATATATGTGTAAGAACTGAATATATATGTGTAAAAACTGAATATATATTTGTAAGAACTGAATATATATGTGTAAGAACTGAATATATATGCGTAAGAACTGAATATATATGCGTAAGAACGGAATATATATATGTGTAAGAACAGAATATATATGTGTGAGAACGGAATATGTACGTGTAAGAACGGAATATATATGTATAAGAACGGAATATATATGTGTATATATGTTTAAGAACGGAATATATATGTGTAAGAACTGAATATATATGTGTAAGAAGTGAATAAAAATATGTGTAAGAACTGAATATATATGTGTAAGAACGGAATATATATGTGTAAGAACTGAATATATATGCGTAAGAACGGAATTTATATGCGTAAGAACGGAAAATATATGCGTTAGAACGGAATATATATGTGTAAGAACGGAATAGATATGTGTAAGAACGGAATATATATGTGTAAGAACGGAATAAATACGTGTAAGAACGGAATATATATGTGTAAGAACGGAATATATATGTGTAAGAACGGAATATTAATGTGTAAGAACTGAAAATATATGCGTAAGAACGGAATATATATGTGTAAGAACGGAATATATATGTGTTAGAACGGAATATATATGCGTAAGAACTGAATATATATCTGTAAGAACTGAATATATGTGTAAGAACTGAATATATATGTGTAAGAACGGAATATATATCAGTAAGAACGGAATATATATGTGTAAGAACGCAATATGTACGTGTAAGAACGGAATATATATGTGTAAGAACGGAATATGTACGTGTAAGAACGGAATATATATGTGTAAGAACTGAATATATATGTGTAATAAGTGAATATATATGTGTAAAAACTGAATTTATATGTGTAAGAACGGAATATATATGTGTAAGAACTGAATATATATGCGTAAGAACGGAATATATATGCGTAAGAACTGAATATATATGCGTAAGAACGGAATATATATGTGAAAGAACGGAATATATATGTGTAAGAACGGAATATATATGTGTAAGAACGGAATATATACGTGTAAGAACGGAATATATATGTGTAAGAACGGAATATATATGTGTAAGAACGGAATATATATGTGTAAGAACGGAATATGTACGTGTAAGAACGGAATATATATGTGTAAGAACGGAATATATATGTGTATATATGTGTAAGAACGGAATATATATGTGTAAGAACTGAATATATATGTGTAATAAGTGAATATATATGTGTAAAAACTGAATATATATGTGTAAGAACGGAATATATATGTGTAAGACCTGAATATATATGCGTAAGAACTGAACATATATGTGTAAGAAATGAATATATATGCGTAAGAACTGAAAATATATGCGTAAGAACTGAATATATATGCGTAAGAACGAAATATATATGTGTAAGAACGGAATATATATGTGTAAGAACTGAATATATATGTGTAAGAACTGAATATATATGTGTAAGAACGGAATATATATGTGTAAGAACGGAATATATATGTGTAAGAACGGAATATATATGTTTAAGAACGAAATATATATGAGTTAGAACGGAATATATACGTGTAAGAACGGAATATATATGTGTAAGAACGGAATATATATGTGTAAGAACGGAATATAAATGTGTAAGAACGGAATATATATGTGTAAGAACTGAATATATATTTGTAAGAACGGAATATATATGTGTAAGAACTGAATATATATGCGTAAGAACGGAATATATATGCGTAAGAACTGAATATATATGCATAAGAACGGAATATATATGTGAAAGAACGGAATATATATGTGTAAGAACGGGATATATATGTGTAAGAACGGAATATATACGTGTAAGAACGGAATATATATGTGTAAGAACGGAATATATATGTGTAAGAACGGAATATATATGTGTAAGAACTGAATATATATGTGTAAGAACTGAATATATATGTGTAAAAACTGAATATATATTTGTAAGAACTGAATATATATGTGTAAGAACTGAATATATATGCGTAAGAACTGAATATATATGCGTAAGAACGGAATATATATATGTGTAAGAACAGAATATATATGTGTGAGAACGGAATATGTACGTGTAAGAACGGAATATATATGTGTAAGAACGGAATATATATGTGTATATATGTTTAAGAACGGAATATATATGTGTAAGAACTGAATATATATGTGTAAGAAGTGAATAAATATGTGTAAGAACTGAATATATATGTGTAAGAACGGAATATATATGTGTAAGAACTGAATATATATGCGTAAGAACGGAATATATATGCGTAAGAACGGAAAATATATGCGTTAGAACGGAATATATATGTGTAAGAACGGAATAGATATGTGTAAGAATGGAATATATATGTGTAAGAACGAATAAATACGTGTAAGAACGGAATATATATGTGTAAGAACGGAATATATATGTGTAAGAACGGAATATTAATGTGTAAGAACTGAAAATATATGCGTAAGAACGGAATATATATGTGTAAGAACGGAATATATATGTGTTAGAACGGAATATATATGCGTAAGAACTGAATATATATCTGTAAGAACTGAATATATGTGTAAGAACTGAATATATATGTGTAAGAACGGAATATATATCAGTAAGAACGGAATATATATGTGTAAGAACGCAATATGTACGTGTAAGAACGGAATATATATGTGTAAGAACGGAATATGTACGTGTAAGAACGGAATATATATGTGTAAGAACTGAATATATGTGTAATAAGTGAATATATATGTGTAAAAACTGAATTTATATGTGTAAGAACGGAATATATATGTGTAAGAACTGAATATATATGCGTAAGAACGGAATATATATGCGTAAGAACTGAATATATATGCGTAAGAACGGAATATATATGTGAAAGAACGGAATATATATGTGTAAGAACGGAATATATATGTGTAAGAACGGAATATATACGTGTAAGAACGGAATATATATGTGTAAGAACGGAATATATATGTGTAAGAACGGAATATGGAATATATATGTGTAAGAACGGAATATGTACGTGTAAGAACGGAATATATATGTGTAAGAACGGAATATATATGTGTATATATGTGTAAGAACGGAATATATATGTGTAAGAACTGAATATATATGTGTAATAAGTGAATATATATGTGTAAAAACTGAATATATATGTGTAAGAACGGAATATATATGTGTAAGACCGGAATATATATGCGTAAGAACTGAACATATATGTGTAAGAAATGAATATATATGCGTAAGAACTGAAAATATATGCGTAAGAACTGAATATATATGCGTAAGAACGAAATATATATGTGTAAGAACGGAATATATATGTGTAAGAACTGAATATATATGTGTAAGAACTGAATATATATGTGTAAGAACGGAATATATATGTGTAAGAACGGAATATATATGTGTAAGAACGGAATATATATGTTTAAGAACGAAATATATATGAGTTAGAACGGAATATATACGTGTAAGAACGGAATATATATGTGTAAGAACGGAATATATATGTGTAAGAACGGAATATAAATGTGTAAGAACGGAATATATATGTGTAAGAACTGAATATATATTTGTAAGAACGGAATAAATATGTGTAAGAACTGAATATATATGCGTAAGAACGGAATATATATGCGTAAGAACTGAATATATATGCGTAAGAACGGAATATATATGTGAAAGAACGGAATATATATGTGTAAGAACGGGATATATATGTGTAAGAACGGAATATATACGTGTAAGAACGGAATATATATGTGTAAGAACGGAATATATATGTGTAAGAACGGAATATATATGTGTAAGAACTGAATATATATGTGTAAGAACTGAATATATATGTGTAAAAACTGAATATATATTTGTAAGAACTGAATATATATGTGTAAGAACTGAATATATATGCGTAAGAACTGAATATATATGCGTAAGAACGGAATATATATATGTGTAAGAACAGAATATATATGTGTGAGAACGGAATATGTACGTGTAAGAACGGAATATATATGTGTAAGAACGGAATATATATGTGTATATATGTTTAAGAACGGAATATATATGTGTAAGAACTGAATATATATGTGTAAGAAGTGAATATATATGTGTAAGAACTGAATATATATGTGTAAGAACGGATTATATATGTGTAAGAACTGAATATATATGCGTAAGAACGGAATATATATGCGTAAGAACGGAAAATATATGCGTTAGAACGGAATATATATGTGTAAGAACGGAATAGATATGTGTAAGAACAGAATATATATGTGTAAGAACGGAATAAATACGTGTAAGAACGGAATATATATGTGTAAGAACGGAATATATATGTGTAAGAACGGAATATTAATGTGTAAGAACGGAAAATATATGCGTAAGAACGGAATATATATGTGTAAGAACGGAATATGTATGTGTTAGAACGGAATATATATGCGTAAGAACTGAATATATATCTGTAAGAACTGAATATATGTGTAAGAACTGAATATATATGTGTAAGAACGGAATATATATCAGTAAGAACGGAATATATATGTGTAAGAACGCAATATGTACGTGTAAGAACGGAATATATATGTGTAAGAACGGAATATGTACGTGTAAGAACGGAATATATATGTGTAAGAACGGAATATATATGTGTAAGAACGGAATATATATGTGTAAGAAAGGAATATGTACGTGTCAGAACGGAATATATATGTGTAAGAACGGAATATATATGTGTAAGAACGGAATATATATGTGTAAGAAGTGAATATATGTTTGTAAGAACTGAATATATATGTGTAAGAACGGAATATATATTTTTTAGAACGGAATATATATGTAAGAACTGAATATATATGTGTAAGAACGGAATATATATGTGTAAGAACTGAATATATATGTGTAAGAACTGAATATATGTATGTAAGAACTGAATATATATGTGTAAGAACTGAATATATATGCGTAAGAACTGAATATATATGCGTAAGAACTTATATATATGCGTAAGAACTGAATATATATGCATGAGAAAGGAATATATATGCGTATGAACTGAATGTATATGCGTAAGAACGGAATATATATGTGTAAGAACGGAATTTATATGTGTAAGAACTGAATATATATGTGTAAGAACGGAATATATGTGTAAGAATATATATGCGTAAGAACGCAATATATATGTGTAAGAACGGTATATATACTTGTAAGAACGGAATATATATGTGTAAGAACAGAATATATATGTGTACGAACGGAATATATATGTGTAAGAACTGAATATATATGTGTAAGAACTGAATATATATGTGTAAGAACTGAATATATATGCGTAAGAACTGAATATATATGCGTAAAACTGAATATATATGCGTAAGAACTGAACATATATGTGTAAGAAATGAATATATATGCGTAAGAACTGAATATATATGTGTAATAAGTGAATATATATGTGTAAAAACTAAATATGTATGTGTAAGAAAGGAATATATATGTGTAAGAACGGAATATATATGTGTAAGAACTGAATATATATGCGTAAGAACGGAATATATATGCGTAAGAACGGAATATATATGCGTAAGAACGGAATATATATTTGTAAGAACGGAATAGATATGTGTAAGAACGGAATATATATGTGTAAGAACGGAATAAATACGTGTAAGAACGGAATATATATGTGTAAGAACGGAATATATATGTGTAGGAACGGAATATATATGTGTAAGAACTGAATATATATGCGTAAGAACGGAATATATATGTGTAAGAACTGAATATATATGTGTAAAAACTGAATATATATTTGTAAGAACTGAATATATATGTGTAAGAACTGAATATATATGCGTAAGAACTGAATATATATGCGTAAGAACGGAATATATATATGTGTAAGAACAGAATATATATGTGTTAGAACGGAATATGTACTTGTAAGAACGGAATATATATGTGTAAGAACTGAATATATGTGAAAGAACTGAATATATTTGCGTAAGAACTGAATATATATGCGTAAGAACGGAATATATATGAGTAAGAACGGAATATATATGTGTAAGAACGGAATTTGTACGTGTAAGAACGGAATATATATGTGTAAGAACGGAATAGATATGCATAAGAACTGAATATATTTGCTTAAGAACGGAATATATATGTGTAAGAACGGAATATGTACGTGTCAGAACGGAATATATATGTGTAAGAACGGAATATATATGTGTAAGAACGGAATATATATGTGTAAGAAGTGAATATATGTGTGTAATAACTGAATATATATGTGAAAGAACGGAATATATATGTGTAAGAACGGAATATATATTTGTAAG
Organism: Cyrtodaria siliqua; assembly: GCA_037043455.1. Classification (NCBI taxonomy): domain Eukaryota; kingdom Metazoa; phylum Mollusca; class Bivalvia; order Adapedonta; family Hiatellidae; genus Cyrtodaria; species Cyrtodaria siliqua. Next base: position 5,288 of record JAWPHD010020034.1, on the reverse strand, counting down.
AACGGAATATGTACGTGTAAGAACGGAATATATATGTGTAAGAACTGAACATATATGTGTAAGAAATGGATATATATGCGTAAGAACTGAATATATATGCGTAAAACTGAATATATATGCGTAAGAACTGAATATATATGCGTAAGAACTGAATATATATGCGTAAGATCTGAATATATATGCGTAAGAACGGAATATATATGCGTAAGAACGGAATATATATGAGTAAGAATTGAAAATATATATGCGTAAGAACGGAATATATATGTGTTAGGACGGAATATATATTTGTAAAAACGGAATAAATATGTGTAAGAACGGAATATATATGAGTAAGAACTGAATATATATGTGTAAGAACGGAATATATATGTGTAAGAACGGAATATATATGTGTAAGAACTGAATATATATGTGTAAGAACTGAATATATATGTGTAAAAACTGAATATATATTTGTAAGAACTGAATATATATGTGTAAAAACTGAATATATATGCGTAAGAACTGAATATATATGCGTAAGAACGGAATATATATATGTGTAAGAACAGAATATATATGTGTTAGAACGGAATATGTACTTGTAAGAACGGAATATATATGTGTAAGAACGGAATATATATGTGTATATATGTGTAAGAACGGAAAATATATGCGTAAGAACGGAATATATATGTGTAAGAACGGAATATATATGTGTTAGAACGGAATATATATGCGTAAGAACTGAATATATATCTGTAAGAACTGAATATATGTGTAAGAACGGAATTTGTACGTGTAAGAACGGAATATATATGTGTAAGAACGGAATAGATATGCATAAGAACTGAATATATTTGCTTAAGAACTAAATATATATGCGTAAGAACGGAATATGTATGAATAAGAACGGAATATATATGTGTAAGAACGGAATAAATACGTATAAGAACGGAATATATATGTGTAAGAACTGAATATATGTGTAAGAACGGAATATTAATGTGTAAGAACTGAAAATATATGCGTAAGAACGGAATATATATGTGTAAGAACGGAATATATATGTGTTAGAACGGAATATATATGCGTAAGAACTGAATATATATCTGTAAGAACTGAATATATGTGTAAGAACTGAATATATATGCGTAAGAACGGAATATATTTCAGTAAGAACGGAATATATATGTGTAAGAACGCAATATGTACGTGCAAGAACGGAATATATATGTGTAAGAACGGAATATATATGTGTAAGAACGGAATATGTACGTGTAAGAACGGAATATATATGTGTAAGAACGGAATATATATGTGTAAGAACGGAATATATATGTGTAAAAACGGAATATGTACGTGTCAGAACGGAATATATATGTGTAAGAACGGAATATATATGTGTAAGAACGGAATATATATGTGTAAGAAGTGAATATATGTGTGTAATAACTGAATATATATGTAAAAGAACGGAATATATATGTGTAAGAACGGAATATATATTTGTAAGAACGGAATATGTACGTGTAAGAACGGAATATATATGTGTAAGAACTGAACATATATGTGTAATAAATGGATATATATGCGTAAGAACTGAATATATATGCGTAAGAACTGAATATATATGCGTAAGAACTGAATATATATCTGTAAGAACTGAATATATGTGTAAGAACTGAATATATTTGCGTAAGAACTGAATATATATGCGTAAGAACGGAATATATATGAGTAAGAACGGAATATATATTTGTAAGAACGGAATTTGTACGTGTAAGAACGGAATATATATGTGTAAGAACGGAATATATATGTGTAAGAACGGAATATATATGTGTAAGAACTGAATATATATGTGTAAGAACTGAATATATATGTGTAAGAACGGAATATATATATGTGTAAGAACGGAATATGTACGTGTAAGAACGGAATATATATGTGTAAGAACTGAACATATATATGTAAGAAATGAATATATATGCATAAGAACTGAATATATATCTGTAAATCCTGAATATATATGTGTAAGAACTGAATATATATGTGTAAGAACGGAATATATATGTGTAAAAACGGAATATGTACGTGTCAGAACGGAATATATATGTGTAAGAACGGAATATATATGTGTAAGAACGGAATATATATGTGTAAGAAGTGAATATATGTGTGTAATAACTGAATATATATGTAAAAGAACGGAATATATATGTGTAAGAACGGAATATATATTTGTAAGAACGGAATATGTACGTGTAAGAACGGAATATATATGTGTAAGAACTGAACATATATGTGTAATAAATGGATATATATGCGTAAGAACTGAATATATATGCGTAAGAACTGAATATATATGCGTAAGAACTGAATATATATCTGTAAGAACTGAATATATGTGTAAGAACTGAATATATATGCGTAAGAAATGTATACATATGCGTAAGAAAGGAATATATATGTGTAAGAACGGAATATATATGTGTAAGAACGGAATATTAACGTGTAAGAACGGAATATATATGTGTAAGAACGGAATATATATGTGTAAGAACGGAATATGTACTTGTAAGAACGGAATATATATGTGTAAGAAATGAATATATATGCATAAGAACTGAATATATATCTGTAAGAACTGAATATATATGTGTAAGAACTGAATATATATGGGTAAGAACTGAATATATATTCGTAAGAACTGAATATATATCTGTAAGAACTGAATATATGTGTAAGAACTGAATATATTTGCGTAAGAACTGAATATATATGCGTAAGAACGGAATATATATGAGTAAGAACGGAATATATATGTGTAAGAACGGAATTTGTACGTGTAAGAACGGAATATATATGTGTAAGAACGGAATATATATGTGTAAGAACGGAATATATATGTGTAAGAACTGAATATATATGTGTAAGAACTGAATATATATGTGTAAGAACGGAATATATATATGTGTAAGAACGGAATATGTACGTGTAAGAACGGAATATATATGTGTAAGAACGGAATATATATGTGTAAGAACGGAATATATATGTGTAAAAACGGAATATGTACGTGTCAGAACGGAATATATATGTGTAAGAACGGAATATATATGTGTAAGAACGGAATATATATGTGTAAGAAGTGAATATATGTGTGTAATAACTGAATATATATGTAAAAGAACGGAATATATATGTGTAAGAACGGAATATATATTTGTAAGAACGGAATATGTACGTGTAAGAACGGAATATATATGTGTAAGAACTGAACATATATGTGTAATAAATGGATATATATGCGTAAGAACTGAATATATATGCGTAAGAACTGAATATATATGCGTAAGAACTGAATATATATCTGTAAGAACTGAATATATGTGTAAGAACTGAATATATTTGCGTAAGAACTGAATATATATGCGTAAGAACGGAATATATATGAGTAAGAACGGAATATATATGTGTAAGAACGGAATTTGTACGTGTAAGAACGGAATATATATGTGTAAGAACGGAATATATATGTGTAAGAACGGAATATATATGTGTAAGAACTGAATATATATGTGTAAGAACTGAATATATATGTGTAAGAACGGAATATATATATGTGTAAGAACGGAATATGTACGTGTAAGAACGGAATATATATGTGTAAGAACTGAACATATATATGTAAGAAATGAATATATATGCATAAGAACTGAATATATATCTGTAAGAACTGAATATATATGTGTAAGAACTGAATATATATGGGTAAGAACTGAATATATATTCGTAAGAACGGAATATATATGTGTAAGAACGGAATATATATGTGTAAGAACGGAATATGTACGTGTAAGAACGGAATATATATTTGTAAGAACGGAATATATATGTGTAAGAAGTAAATATATATGTGTAAGAACTGAATATATATGTGTAAGAACGGAATATATATGTGTAAGAACGGAATAAATATGTGTAAGAACGGAATATATATGTGTAAGAACTGAATATATAAGAGTAAGAACTGAATATATATGTGTAAGAACTGAATATATATGTGCAAGAACTGAATATATATGTGTAAGAACTGAATATATATGTGTAAGAACGGAATATATATGTGTAAGAACGGAATATGTACGTGTAAGAACGGAATATATATGTGTAAGAACGGAATATATATGTATATATATATGTAAGAACGGAATATAATATGTAAGAACTGAATATATATGTGTAAGAAGTGAATATATATGTGTAAGAACGGAATATGTACGTGTAAGAACGGAATATATATGTGAAAGAACTGAACATATATGTGTAAGTAATGAATATATATGTGTAAGAACTGAATATATATGCGTAAGAACTGAATATATATGCATAAGAACTGAATATATATCTGTAAGAACTGAATATATGTGTAAGAACTGAATATATATGCGTAAGAAATGTATACATATGCGTAAGAACGGAATATATATGTGTAAGAACGGAATATATATGTGTAAGAACGGAATATGTACGTGTAAGAACGGAATATATATGTGTAAGAACGGAATATATATGTGTAGGAACGGAATATGTACGTGTAAGAACGGAATATATATGTGTAAGAACAGAATATATATGTGTAAGAACGGAATATATATATGTGTAAGAACGGAATATGTACGTGTAAGAACGGAATATATATATGTAAGAACTGAACATATATATGTAAGAAATGAATATATATGCGTAAGAACTAGATATATATGCGTAAGAACTGAATATATATCTGTAAGAACTGAATATATATGTGTAAGAACTGAATATATATGCGTCAGAACTGAATATATATTCGTAAGAACGGAATATATATGTGTAAGAACGAAATATGTACGTGTAAGAACGGAATATATATTTGTAAGAACGGAATATATATGTGTAATAAGTAAATATATATGTGTAAGAACTGAATATATATGTTTAAGAACGGAATATATACGTGTAAGAACGGAATATATATGTAAAAAAACGGAATATATATGTGTAAGAACTGAATATATTTACGTAAGAACAGAATATATATGCTTATGAACGGAATATATATGTGTAAGAACGGAATATATATGTGTTAGAACGGAATATGTACGTGTAAGAACGGAATATATATGTGTAAGAACGGAATATATATGTGTATATATGTGTAAGAACGGAATATATATGTGTAAGAACTGAATATATATGTGTAAGAAGTGAATACATATGTGTAATAACTGAATATATATGTGAAAGAACGGAATATATAT
>JAWPHD010020033.1:0-33333 GCA_037043455.1 Cyrtodaria siliqua | reverse complement strand
CCGTTCACTTGAAATAAACAAATTGAGGTAATCCATTTACAGATGTTATCGAGTTGAAAATAAACAGAAATCAATCAAAGTCGCGGTAGTTTTTGTTGCAGTTTGAATACTTCATTAATATTTTAGCTAACATCATATTATGTGAAATATATAATGATTTACTGATATATGTAGCCAACTGTCGTTAAGTGGTCGTAAACTAAGAGGTCGAGGATACTGCAGCAGCAAAGTATATAGCATTAAAGGCCCTTTCCTGCATTGAATTGATTGCGGGTCCATATTCAGCTGAGCATACAATGGCATTTACTCTAATAAAGTGTTACATTAATAAATAGAGGATCTTAAACGAGTTCCCATTTCATATACGATTTATGAAACCAGTTATGAATTATTTTAATTTTAACGAGCCTTTTGGCGAGTTAAAATTAAAAATAATTCATAACGAGTTTCATAAATCTTATGTGGAATGGGAACGAGTTTAAGATCCTTTTTATCACATAACATTGCAATCAAATTAGTAAAAATTAATTCAGATGGACATAGATCCGCCACGACATCAGATACACTTTAGCGCCAAAACGTCATAAAATATGTGACGTTGTAACGTCGCGTCTCACACATAATGTTGCGTATAAAAGATTTTGTGTTTGAACTTATAGAAAAATAGAGGTGTTTCCACTTTTCAGTTGCCGACCGACCCTATTTTTAAGGGGCCGAACCTAAAACTTTTTATGCCAAAATAAGGCCATCCTTATAAAAATATTTGTTTGCTGTGCTCCGACCCTAAATTTTTAAAGGTAGGTAGGTTGTTTTTTGTCGTTTTTTTTTGCCACAGTCCTGGGTAAGCATTTTTACAAATCAATATTTCCTATCTCAATGTATGTTAATGAAGTCTGTGTATAACCTCATTAATATTTCTTTACAAATAATTTTTTAGTAAAAAAAGAAAATATATATTCCGAAAAGTCTAAAACAAAAAACGGTCGCTGCCTTTTTAGACGGTCAGTCGGAGCACAGCAAACAAACACTTTTTTAAGGATGGCCTAAATAAAAAAAAAAAAATTGTTCTGAACAATGATTTAACACATAGCTTACATCATGGAAGTGAAATATATAACACCATTCTATATTATCTCTTATCCACTGGACACTGGTGGTATAACTATGCAAATTATTATCGAATTACACAGCTAAAGTGTAAATATTTAGGTAAACCATATCATTTGCCTGGAATGTCATACGAAATGTTTCAAGTTGAATGTTTTTCTTTCATGTAAACAATGCGACTCCAATATTAAAAATAGTTGGATGATTTGGGTTTTTTTTCTGCGCTGTCAGCCAGTATGAAGTTAGGTCAACAAATTTGCATAAAATTTCCCGTATGAAGATACTGCATCTCAAGAAAAAAACTATAGTAAATAAGGTGATCGGAAACACGTGCCGTTCACTTGAAATAAACAAATTGAGGTAATCCATTTACAGATGTTATCGAGTTGAAAATAAACAGAAATCAATCAAAGTCGCGGTAGTTTTTGTTGCAGTTTGAATACTTCATTAATATTTTAGCTAACATCATATTATGTGAAATATATAATGATTTACTGATATATGTAGCCAACTGTCGTTAAGTGGTCGTAAACTAAGAGGTCGAGGATACTGCAGCAGCAAAGTATATAGCATTAAAGGCCCTTTCCTGCATTGAATTGATTGCGGGTCCATATTCAGCTGAGCATACAATGGCATTTACTCTAATAAAGTGTTACATTAATAAATAGAGGATCTTAAACGAGTTCCCATTTCATATACGATTTATGAAACCAGTTATGAATTATTTTAATTTTAACGAGCCTTTTGGCGAGTTAAAATTAAAAATAATTCATAACGAGTTTCATAAATCTTATGTGGAATGGGAACGAGTTTAAGATCCTTTTTATCACATAACATTGCAATCAAATTAGTAAAAATTAATTCAGATGGACATAGATCCGCCACGACATCAGATACACTTTAGCGCCAAAACGTCATAAAATATGTGACGTTGTAACGTCGCGTCTCACACATAATGTTGCGTATAAAAGATTTTGTGTTTGAACTTATAGAAAAATAGAGGTGTTTCCACTTTTCAGTTGCCGACCGACCCTATTTTTAAGGGGCCGAACCTAAAACTTTTTATGCCAAAATAAGGCCATCCTTATAAAAATATTTGTTTGCTGTGCTCCGACCCTAAATTTTTAAAGGTAGGTAGGTTGTTTTTTGTCGTTTTTTTTTGCCACAGTCCTGGGTAAGCATTTTTACAAATCAATATTTCCTATCTCAATGTATGTTAATGAAGTCTGTGTATAACCTCATTAATATTTCTTTACAAATAATTTTTTAGTAAAAAAAGAAAATATATATTCCGAAAAGTCTAAAACAAAAAACGGTCGCTGCCTTTTTAGACGGTCAGTCGGAGCACAGCAAACAAACACTTTTTTAAGGATGGCCTAAATAAAAAAAAAAAAATTGTTCTGAACAATGATTTAACACATAGCTTACATCATGGAAGTGAAATATATAACACCATTCTATATTATCTCTTATCCACTGGACACTGGTGGTATAACTATGCAAATTATTATCGAATTACACAGCTAAAGTGTAAATATTTAGGTAAACCATATCATTTGCCTGGAATGTCATACGAAATGTTTCAAGTTGAATGTTTTTCTTTCATGTAAACAATGCGACTCCAATATTAAAAATAGTTGGATGATTTGGGTTTTTTTTCTGCGCTGTCAGCCAGTATGAAGTTAGGTCAACAAATTTGCATAAAATTTCCCGTATGAAGATACTGCATCTCAAGAAAAAAACTATAGTAAATAAGGTGATCGGAAACACGTGCCGTTCACTTGAAATAAACAAATTGAGGTAATCCATTTACAGATGTTATCGAGTTGAAAATAAACAGAAATCAATCAAAGTCGCGGTAGTTTTTGTTGCAGTTTGAATACTTCATTAATATTTTAGCTAACATCATATTATGTGAAATATATAATGATTTACTGATATATGTAGCCAACTGTCGTTAAGTGGTCGTAAACTAAGAGGTCGAGGATACTGCAGCAGCAAAGTATATAGCATTAAAGGCCCTTTCCTGCATTGAATTGATTGCGGGTCCATATTCAGCTGAGCATACAATGGCATTTACTCTAATAAAGTGTTACATTAATAAATAGAGGATCTTAAACGAGTTCCCATTTCATATACGATTTATGAAACCAGTTATGAATTATTTTAATTTTAACGAGCCTTTTGGCGAGTTAAAATTAAAAATAATTCATAACGAGTTTCATAAATCTTATGTGGAATGGGAACGAGTTTAAGATCCTTTTTATCACATAACATTGCAATCAAATTAGTAAAAATTAATTCAGATGGACATAGATCCGCCACGACATCAGATACACTTTAGCGCCAAAACGTCATAAAATATGTGACGTTGTAACGTCGCGTCTCACACATAATGTTGCGTATAAAAGATTTTGTGTTTGAACTTATAGAAAAATAGAGGTGTTTCCACTTTTCAGTTGCCGACCGACCCTATTTTTAAGGGGCCGAACCTAAAACTTTTTATGCCAAAATAAGGCCATCCTTATAAAAATATTTGTTTGCTGTGCTCCGACCCTAAATTTTTAAAGGTAGGTAGGTTGTTTTTTGTCGTTTTTTTTTGCCACAGTCCTGGGTAAGCATTTTTACAAATCAATATTTCCTATCTCAATGTATGTTAATGAAGTCTGTGTATAACCTCATTAATATTTCTTTACAAATAATTTTTTAGTAAAAAAAGAAAATATATATTCCGAAAAGTCTAAAACAAAAAACGGTCGCTGCCTTTTTAGACGGTCAGTCGGAGCACAGCAAACAAACACTTTTTTAAGGATGGCCTAAATAAAAAAAAAAAAATTGTTCTGAACAATGATTTAACACATAGCTTACATCATGGAAGTGAAATATATAACACCATTCTATATTATCTCTTATCCACTGGACACTGGTGGTATAACTATGCAAATTATTATCGAATTACACAGCTAAAGTGTAAATATTTAGGTAAACCATATCATTTGCCTGGAATGTCATACGAAATGTTTCAAGTTGAATGTTTTTCTTTCATGTAAACAATGCGACTCCAATATTAAAACTATTAAACTAATTTGTGAAATGCATGTTAAACAATAGTCTTCTGGTTTAAAGTTGTGTCCTATTATTTGTAACAAGAGCACATAATTTAACTAGGGCGGTCTTATATTGAGGTAAACTGACAACATCACAGAGAAACTTTCTCATTGTAAAAAAAAATACCGACCTACAGTACCCTATTTTTATAGAGCATGCAATAGGAAACGCACCTATTTTTCTTTTTGGCGTAAGCTAACCGGATGGCTAAAAACTAACCTTTATATATATATATATAACGTTCCTGCTAAACATTAGAACTCAATTATGCCTACATATATTAACTGTTATGCTTTTATTCATGCATCCATTAATGCCCATGATTTGTGTATTGGCTGTACTATTTCTGAAGTTCTTTCTGAAGTTCCTCCACCAATGGAAGCTGGAAAGTCGCCATATGACCTTAGCTGTTGGTGCGACTATAAACTCCGATTCAATTCAATTCAATTCTGAAGTTAACTTCACCAAGCTGAATGCAACTACAAAAAAAAGTACTTTTTTAAAATTCAAAACTGTTTTATTTTTATTTTGCATTTATTTGTTAGATTTAAAATAAATAAATTAATTGGTCTGATTAATCAAATTGTGTTTTAATTATTACTGCATTATATTATGTTTTGACAGATCATAAAATATCCAAGATCTGACATGATGATGAGTAAATGTTTACTATTGATCGTTGAAAAAAACAGGGACAGGGACACATATACATGTAATATAGACGGATCCTGTAATATAGATGGATCCTGAATAAACTTATGTGAGATGAGTATCAGATACATTTTATCTGAGTATATAGTAAATGCAACATTATTAAATAGACAGGAATAAATACGGATGCTGGTTACTTTTCTTGTATAGATTTGTTTATGTTTAAAAAAAGAAGTTTTTTGTGATTTTTTATGTGTTTTTTACAAAACATAGGGTCGGAGGGACTGAAAACCGAAAACAAAATCTGGCCTACATACATTTATTAATGTAGCTGCTTATCTATATGTATATCGCTGTCATATGATGATATTGTATGTGTGCTTCAATCTTCTCTGTACCAAACCGACCAACGGTACTGCCTCAGAAATTTACATTATCTGGTATTTTTTATATAGTTTAAAGAAGTCGACGAGGCAATACCAAGCGCATCAAGCTGATGGGAAAATACTGAATGATGATTCGACCTTCATTTGCCTATTTATTACACTAGTGTATGTCATGCACTTCTTCACTCCCACACAGCAAGTTGTGTGATAAAGATATATATATATTGATTTCTGTTGAACCCAGCTCATTTGTTATCTGTTACTGCAATTTGCATTTATTTCTTCGGGGCGCATACAAATGGATTTGGATATAAGCAGTAGTGTCCCATGTACCATATTTGGAGCTTTTGAATGGCTATCATGTTGTTTCCTGTAAAAATCAAGGATGAGATTGTGTCTAACTGACAAATACAGGAAAACAGTCTCCCTAGGAAAAGAAAGTGTCTTCTATCCTAAATGGTTGTCTGTGACTGATATGTGCTTTTTCTGCTGTCGGCATTTACAACCAGAATTGGATGAGTACACACACAAAAAATCACAACAATTTTACCATATAATTATGTACTGTTGTGCAATGGGGTTTCCATGACAAGCAAAGAGGATGGTTTCCACGTTTGACAAGTCGTATAGCAGTGGTCTTATCCAGAAACGTGTTGTTCATCCTTTGTATATTTAAGTGGTTGTCTGTGACTGATAGTATATTATTCTGTCAGGCATTAACAACTAGCATTGGATGGTAACACAAACATCTTACAGCGACAAGTTATACATGCATAAAAGCTTCTGGATTCGATTTCTTCAAGACGTGACACTAAAGTGTATACAACATACAGTATGAGGTTGTGGTTTGTTTTTTTCAGAAATAGGAGAAGAGGCCCAGCCCTTCAATAGGGGAAAAAGTGAGGTAAAAGTGGAAAAAATAAGTCTGTTTTGGATACATTTGTAGAACAAGTTTATCTAAAATGTGCTACATTTTACATTTAAGATAAACTTCTTCTACAAATGTATCCAAAACATAACAATATTGAAAAAAGTAAGAGGAGGAAATGTTGTTTACCAAAAAAGTTCAAGATGCTTTTTATTAAAGCAAGATTGGGACAGGTGGAGTCAAATTTTAAACAAGATATATCTGTAAAATATATGCCCCCACTCAACTGCCAATTTTTTTTTTATCCTGAGCCAAAGGCTCAAGGTTTGGCTCTGGCTCAAGGTGATCTATTGGTATCACTCTTTGTCCGTCGTTAACTTTTGCTCAAAACAACTACTCAGAAACCGCTTGGCCAGTTTTGACCAAATTTCACATGAATGATACTGATGTAGTGCCTTTCAAAATTGTACTAATTAGGTCAATGCAACATTCAAGATGGCCACCTTTACATACATGATCAAAACCTTAAAAAATCTTCTCAAGAACCGCTGTACAGATGGAGATTTTGCATGTTTTTTTCATAGACTTGTATAAGGCCAGAAAGAAAAATACCTGTGTTTCTGGTTACTCAGTTGTAAAAATTAGGTTAGGTAGGTAGGTAATTTTTTTATTATTTTTTTCATGGATGTCAAAACTTATCGGATTCTATTGTAATATATATAGCATCTTTGTTAGGGGTTTAATTAAGTTTTAATTCAAGAATGACACAGCCCAAGTGTCCTTTTGTGTATTTTTATACAATTCTTATTTAGAAAATAAATTTTAAGAAAAACAATTATATATCCCATATTGCCATTTATTTTAATATGAATCTTTGCATGTAATCTTCAAAATCTATGAATGTTTGAAAGAGTAGTTCGAAGAAAAAGTTAAGGTGCTATGTGTAGCTAGCTATGTGATAGTTTGGCCACTTCATTGTTTCAGAAAGAAAGTGTCCATTCCGTTTGTTATTCTGTCATAAAACTAAACTTTTCTTCTTATTATTAATGTGAGCTTTTATAGATTTTTTATTTTTAGATTTATTTTTTTAATTTCATTTTTAGCTCGACTGATCAGAGCTTATGCCGTGGTGCGTCTGTCTGTCTGTCCGTCCGTCAACTTTTATTTGTAGCGACTACTCCTCTGAAACTACTGAATGGATATTCATGGAACTTTACAGGTTGGCCGGAAATTCAAGATGGCCGCCATGGCGAAAAATAGATTTTTAAAAAATAAGTTTGTAGCGACTACTTCTTGAAAACTATAAGAGATATTGATATGGGACTTTTCTAAAATGATCAGCAGGACATGATGGTTATCCGAGTCAAACATTATTTTGATTCAATGTTAAACATGGCTGTCAGCGGCCATCTTTGTTTACATAGAGTTATATAATGAAACTTTGTAGCGACTACTCCTCTGAAACTACTTGACGGATTTTCATGAAACTTCACAGGAATGTTGCTCTTGATTGATGTCTAATAAATCCTAGCAAAATTTCAGGTCAGCCGGAAATTCAAGATGGCCACCATGGCGAAAAATAGATTTTTAAAAAATTAAGTTTGTAGCGCGGCGACTACTTCTTGAAAACTATAAGGGACTTTTTCTAAAATGATCAGCATGACATGATAGTTATCCGAGTCGAACATTATTTTGATTCAATGTTAAACATGGCTGTCAGCGGCCATCTTTGTTTACATAGAGTTATATAATGAAAACTTGTAGCGACTACTCCTCTGAAACTACTTGACGGATTTTCATGAAACTTCACAGGAATGTTGCTCTTGATGTCTTACAGATCCTAGCAAAATTTCAGGTCGGCCAGAAATTCAAGATGGCCACCACAGCTAAAAATAGATTTCAAAAAACAAGCTTGTAGCGACTACTTTCTGAAATCAAAATCAATTAGTAGAGCTTCAAGGTCATTGACCTCTTGTTATTTTATTGTTTTTCTATTGATTTATTTTTTATTATATGATAAGTTGTTTTCTCTATTTTTTCTATTTTTTATTTGTTTCATTTATTTATTTATTTAAAAAAAAAATCCATTTTGAACACTCTAGCAACTTCATTTATTATTTGATCTTTATTAAACTTTTTATTATTAAACTTTTTCAGTGTCTTTCTATCAATGAATGATTTTTTTTTTTACAGTTTGTTTCCTCATAAGACTTCTTTTTTCTCTCTTTTAATATTTTTTAATTGTTTCATTTATTTATTTAAAAAAAAATAAATCCATTTTGAACACTCTAGCAACTTCCATTTATTATTTGATCTTTATTTAACTTTTTCAGTGTCTTTCTATCAACGAATGATTTATTTTGTTTAATTTCTTTTTTCTCTCTTTTAAATGGCTTAGGTGCCCTTGTTGGATGAGTTTTACTCATTACTGGAAGAACTTCTTGCATATCATCAACGTGTTCCGGTTAAAATATTTTTGGTGGAGTTATGGCCCTTTAAAGGTTTTGCTTTACAAACTTGATCCAGACTAGTTCCACTGAAGCCCTTGCCGGATTTTAGAGAAACGTTGCATGGACGATCAGTGCCAAGCCTAGTTATGCATATCATCACCATGTTCCAGTTGAAAGATTTTTGGCGAGTCTGTTGAACCCCTGGCCGGACAAAACTTGGCAAGGATGATCTGTATCAAGCTTAGTTGTGCATATCATTACTGTGTTCCTGTTGAATAATTTTTGGTGGAGTTATGGCCTTTTAAAGGTTTTAATACACAAGCTTTGTCCCGATTACTTTTCCTAATCCCCCGTTTTAGTAAGTAGAGCATCCACAGGCCCTCTTGTATTATTTTTTTTATAAAATGGCATTTTGTTTTTAAATAAATGCACTTAAATGTCATCTCAGCAAACTGTAAACTCCATTGTTTTTAGTTATTAAAATGTTTACAAACTTTCATTTAAACACTCTAAAATATTTACAAAAAAAATAAAATTGGATTTTATTTAGCAATTTTGGAAAAATAAAAAATTGGCATTGGGAATAATACCATTTATACAAGGGGGAAAAGTATACCAAGGTCAATGGAGGCATTTAAAATGTTTCGTAATTAATACTTGTCACACAATTTTTTTTAATTGGAATTTTTATTCCAACTTGGGGCTGATAGAGGCTGAAACCCCCCACTTTTGGTACGCAGTATTCAGGGCGTTTTAGGCGGTATTGTCAGTACACATGAGCCTGGTACGCAGTACTCACACAACACACTATTTAGTACTCACAAAATGTATTTTTAAAACCAAATATTATCATTTAAATGTACAAAAAAATCATAAAAAGTAATAAACGTCAAATTTTTGAGCATCCATCGGTTCTACCGATTTTTTTGTTTTAGATATATAATCTTGTATAGGTATGATAGCAGAAAATGGTGAATATATACTAAAAGAAAATTCACCTATTAAAATTTTCTAAAAGAAATATGATCAAATACGATGTAATTTGTGCTAAATAGTATTCAGTTACAGTACCCGGATCTCAAATTAAGGAGTATTCGGTACTCAGCAGGGGGTTACATCCTCCTGATGGGGTCATTGTCGTACCGGGTACTACAGAAAGGCACCCGGTTTACATTTATGTATACAGAAAATTACCCGAAAATCATCGAAACCCAGAAAGGCCCCAAAATATACATAAATGTACCGAGACAAAACACAATGTTGTAAAACGCGGCCGTAACACGTTCTGTTCTGTTACTTCACGGACACAAACTTTCATTGTTTACAAAGTTTAATCGATTCACTCTTTAAAAGCCGCTGGCAGTTGGTCTAAATATTTGACCAACTCTTCTTGAATGACGAGCTGCATATTTGTTTATTTTTTGCGCGGGGTTTGATGATTTACAACTTCCCGTTTTACGACAATACATTCTGTATTTTATAACTAACAATGGCAGATTAAATATATGTTTTAAGAACAATAGCGCAATAGTTACTGATAAACAATATTGTTTAAGCAGTTGTTTTATTAAGTTCTAAATTGTTTCAATTCCGCCAATAAGATCTTGTTTGTCCGCGTACACTTGGGGGCCGTTCTGGAATTCAAAGATTTTCGGGTAGGTTTCTGTATACATAAATGTACCCTGGGTACCTTTCTGTAGTACCCGATACGACAATGACCCCATCAGCCAAACTGGGTGGTGGGGGTGAAATTTTTATTCAAAATTGGGGTGGAGTGGGGGTCTAAAAACATCCAGCATGTCCAGGGTCCCTGGGTCTTATCAACTTTCAGTATCATAGAATGACTGGCATGACTGCATTCCTTTGCAGTTGAATGTAGCTCCTTATTAACCTTCAAGGTCGTTTTGGAAATTACAACCTTGGTCACTCTTTATATATGGTATAAAAACTAACAAAAAGTATACTGTGCCATGATGTCTTGAAGATGGATAATTTTCATCCAACTGTAGTGTTGTGGGTTATATTTTACTTATACCTGACTCTTCAGTGTGATAATGAAAACCATGAGCAGATGCAAGTGACCACATATTGTAGAAATAGCAAGCATATCCCAAATCACTATCCATTGGCAAATGCAGAAATTCATACACATTAGCGCAATGGATGGTTTCATGTGATAGCTAGAAATCCACCATGCTTTGACGTTTTTGTAAGGCTGTACAGTACGGCTTTCCTGGCCTGATACACTCTTGAACTGGTACTGCATAAGTCCAGGTTCATAAGTCCAGGTTCTTCTCTAAAATAATATGTTTTGATATTTTCAACTTTCCGGAAGTGTGACAAAGTCAAAGGGGAATAACTTTTTTCGGACTTCAAAATGGTTGAAAGCATAGGGACTTGTGATCGTGACAAATATCACACTGGATCCACTAAGAAATTTACCGATCAAGCATCGTTGGTAAAAATCCCAATCAGATATGACACATATTTTTTAAACAAACTGTCTGATTAAGTATTTTCTTTTGAATTGGTTTAAGCAATGACTTATTCTTTGTATCAGTCTTGGGTTAAGAACCTTAATTTAATTTAATTTGGGTAAACTTAGTGTGTCGGTTATTGTTTGTTCAATGTTATCGTCCGCTTCAGCCGTCATTTTGATGCGATAAATGGGTTTTCTTGGAAATTCCTGTATTGACCAATCAGAAATTTTATCCGTTTTTCGATAAGCCTCGTTCTAAAGTCACAAGTCCCTGTGCACATCGTTCCCAGACGTTCGCTATGCTCACTCCTAAGTGACGCAGATTGCGTACGTCTGGGTGACAGAGACTAAAGGATGGATGGTATGTTTACTTTTCGCTTGCATGATACCATAGGAGCTCGCTTGCGCTCGCGACGCGAGCTGTGCTCGCTAATAAACATCGTTTTATTGTAGTTTCTCTAAAAACATAATATAATCTTACAAAATGATGTTTAAAATTTAATTTTTAGCATTAATCGTGATCCGCTGACTATGTTTGGAGTAATTTTATTGCACAACATTGCGCGTAACGTCACGTATTTTTTGACGCCGTCGTGACGTAGGGGGTGATTCCCACGGATTTCCATAACAAACTGAAGTTGACCAATAAGAGGCCGGTGTTTACCTTTTTTTTTACGATACCTAAGGGGGCAGTCCTCAGTAAATCAGAAAGAAATCAACTAAGCATCTTTTAGGTCCATGGATGGTCTTTATAATAATTATGAAGCACATGTTTGATGTTTTTTTCAGTTTTGATTACTTCTAAGTTTATTTTGGTGTATTGGAATATGCATTCTTTGGTTTTTTTGGAGGCTATAAATAGAAAAATGTGAACCAATCAAAAACTTCCTAAAAGTAGTTAAAATGGTTGATTTTCACTGACGAAGAGATCAGTGTGGAATAACTTTTTAAAATGCCGGACTAGGTATGTAAAATTTAGCATTTCCTGATATGCAAGAGCATTATGAGTGATGACATGACCTTGATATGTGTAGGAAAATTTTTTATTTTCATTTATTGACATTTGAAATATTGCTAAAATTGCATTTTTAGCATGTTTTAAGGGGTGGGGTAATCTTAAAGAAATGGGACTTAAGTTGTACAGAAAATGCTTTTTGATACTTTTATTTGGTATGGAAACATGGGTAATTTGATTGTCTTCTCAGAAATGTATGACACAATGATGATGTGATTTTTTTTTGCTCAAGGATTCAGGCTAAGAGCTTGTCATGGGTTTGAAGATTGAGAAATGTACATTAAACTGTGGAGTGCCCCCTAACCCTAATCTAACAATAATTACGGTGTCGTTCGAACAACACGTGCTATGAAAATCACATACCATAACCCAATTAAACAGTCTATTTTTTTGTTTGTTTAACATGTTTAACGAGGTAATCGGAGCACTTGGGTTAACCATACCACTAGAAGTAAACTCAGGACTTAAGGTAACCTTAGCACTAGAAACAATTTTAGCACTTGGGGTAACCTTAGCTCTAGAAGTAACATTAGTACCAGAATAAACCTTAGCACCTGGAGTAATATTAGCACTGAGGGTGACATCAGCACTATTGTTTAGGGCGCTTGTTTCAGTCAAAGTTTTTTTTGACTTTTAAGATAAAATTAATCTACTATCTAAATAAGTTGTATATCAGTGAAACAGACATTTTTAGTGGTAAATAAAAATACCTTACTTTTCAAAATCGGTTGAGAAATAAAAATTTCATGTGCGAAAGTTGTTTTTGATGGGTCATTTTCAATGCAAAATTCTGCATGAAAAATTTGAAAAATTATCTTTTTAGAATTTTTATCCAAAAATGGTTTTAAATTGTTGGATATTAGTAAATAAAGACACCCTGAACGTTTTATAGCAAAATATGAAGTATTACTTAAGTTATTTGACATTTCTTAATTTTCTGCTGTCCCACCAACAAGGAATTTACATAGGAAAAGCCCCATCAAAAAATCATTTTGGCTGTAAAATATTTATTTCTCAACCGATTTTCAAAAGTAAAATAGTTTTATTTACCACTAAAATGTCAGTTCTAATGATATATAACTGATGTACTTATTATTTAAAATGCTCGAGTTACTGCAGAAAAACCTTTGGCTGAAACATGCGCCCCAAACAATAGAAGTAAACTTAGGACTTAAGATAACCTTAGCACCTGGAGTAACATTAGCACCGAGGGTGACATAAGCACTAGAAGTAAACTTAGGACTTAAGGTAACCATAGCACTGGAAACAATTTTAGCACTTGGGGTAACCTTAGCGCTAGAAGTAACATTAGCACCAGAATTAACCTTAGCACTTGGAGTAACCACAGCACTGGGGGTAACAGAAGCCCTTGGGGTAACCTTAGCACTAGAAGTAACCTTAGCACTAGATTTAGCATTAGCACTTGTGGTAACCTTAGCACCAGTATTCCCAGTATTAACCGCAGCACTTGAGGTATTTTTACCACTAGAGGTAAGCTGAGCACTTTGGATCACCTTAGCACCAGAAGTAACATTAGCACATACCTTAGCACCAGAACTTACAACACATGGGACAGCCTGGTGTTTTATAGTCGGCAGCATCGGCCATTCGTCTTCTGAGGTCACCAGAAAAGTTAACTCAGGCTCCTCACATTGATGCTCTGGTGGTGCAACATACATCAAAGCATCTTTGTAAGGCGTAGGAAGTAACTCATCCAGTTCACTCGTACTGATTTAATTAGTTTGTGTTTTCCGAATTGATAAGCATAGATAAAGGCATATATGTGCTGCCTCATTAATAAAACAATTGAAACATGCGATTTTCATATCACGTGTTATTCGAACGACACCTAAGTTATTAGATTCATGACCTATTTTGTCGGAAGTTGTGGGTGGGCAGTTATTAGAGTCAATAGGTTTCACATTGAATGAAGTCTTTTTAGCTCTACTGATCAGAGATCAGCAGAGCTTATGCCGTGGTGCGGCCGTCGTCCGTCCGTCCGTCTGTCCGTTAACTTTTATTTGTAGCGACTACTCCTCTGAAACTACTGGATGGATATTCATAAAACTTTACAGAAATGTTTCCCATGAAGTCTAGTTGATCCTAGCAAAAATTCATGTTGATGTGAAATCCAAGATGGCCGCCAATGCGTAAAATAGATTTTTTAAATACAAGTTTGTAGCGACTACTTCTAAGTTCTTGAAAACTATAAGTGATATTGATATGGGACTTTTTCTAAAATGATCAGCATGACATGATGTTGGTCCTTGTCGAAAATCGTTTTGATTTGACGTTAAACATGGCTGCCAGTGGCCATCTTTGTTTACATAGAGTTATATAATGAAAACTTGTAGCGACTACTCCTCTGAAACTACTTGGCGGATTTTCATGACACTTTACAGGAATGTTGCTCTTAATGTCTAATTGATCCTAGCAAAATTTCAGATGATCGGCCAGAAATTTAAGATGGCTGCCACAGTTAAAAATAGATTTTTAAAAAATAAGTTTGTAGCGACTACTTCTTGAAAACTATAAGTGATATTGATATGGGACTTTTTCTAAAATGATCAGCATGACATGATGGTTATCCGAGTCGAACATTATTTTGATTTGACATTAAACATGGCTGCCAGTGGCCATCTTTGTTTACATAGTTATATAATGAAAACTTGTAGCGACTACTCCTCTGAAACTACTTGACGGATTTTCATGAAACTTCACAGAAATGTTGCTCTTGATGTCTAATTGATCCTAGCAAAATTTCAGGTCGGCCGGAAATTCAAGATGGCCGCCATGGCTAAAAATAGATTTTCAAAATACAAGTTTGTAGCGACTACTTCTTGAAAACTATAAGTGATATTGATATGGTACTTTTTCTAAAATGATCAGCATTACATGATGTTGGTCCTTGTCAAAAATCATTTTGATTCGATGTTAAACATGGCTGTCAGCGGCCATCTTTGTTTACATAGAATTATATAATGAAAACTTGTAGCGACCACTCCTCTGAAACTACTTGACGGATTTTCATGAACTTCACAGGAATGTTGCTCTTGATGTCTTATTGATCCTAGCAAAATTTCAGGTCGGCCGGAAATTCAAGATGGCTGCCACGGCTAAAAATAAATTTTCAAAAAACAAGTTTGTAGCGACTACTTCCTGAAATCAAAATCAATCAGTAGAGCTTCAAGGTCATTGACCTCTTGTTAAATAGAATGTTCTATTTTTATCATAAAAAATATGACTTCACTTGAATGTATGTAATATGAAATAGGCACTGCCTAGATAACGGGCAAAGTACTTCGATATAGTTAATTGTGCGTAGGATTTGAGGGAGGGGGAGTTGTGTGTGTGGTGGTGGTGGTTGTGGGGTGGGGGTTGGGGCGGGCGGTAGTATTTGATGATAAGTGGTAATAAAGATTAAATAAATATTCTAAATAACAGATAAGAAACTTTTTTTTCGCCAATGACAGTTTAACAGAAAAAATACTTCCCCACTCCCCCACCCTCCCACCCCCCTCATTACCTACCTACTACTACCTATGAGTCGATTTGGATGTGTGTTAATGCCAAACGAATATAATCTTATATTCCAATTGTATGTATACACTTACATGGACTTAAGGGTGGATTCAAGTTAAGCAGACCCCACGTCTTCCCATACTCCTTCCACCATCCACACCCGCTCTCTCCACAAAAAGAATAAATAATAAATAAATGGTCTTTTATAAATGCGAGGTTATTAAGAAAATGCCATGTTGCTGCATGACTTCACTCACTCCAAGATTTAAAACGGATCTGCACACGTTTCAAGGTAATGAGGGGCTGGCGTGGCGCAGTCGGTAGCGCGGCGGATTTGTAACCGGAGGCCCCGGGTTCAATCCTCCGTGGTGCCACTGAGTTCCGTCGGTGTGTTCTTGGGCAAGACACTTTACCTTAGCCTCGTCCGTCGGAGGGGGACGTAAAACGGGCGGTCCCGTGTATCGGTCTATCCTCCGAGCGCGTTATTCGATAATAAGAGTAGGGCAGGTTCCCGGATTCCTATGTATCCTTCCCCTCTCTCTGGGGCGGCTCTAAATAACCTATACTGTGTTGATGAGCCGTTAAACAACATTTAATTCAATTCAATTCTAGGTAATGATTTATTGAGTTATCTACAGTACTGGCACTTTTCTAACAAGAGATTGACATTTAAAATACTTAAGCCAAATACACTAATATCTGTGTTTTCTGTGACCCGACCGACTCCTTTAAAACGCCGCCGACACCTCTTTTTGAGAATAAAACAAATCTAATTATTCCTACAATAGTAATTAAGATTATGAGATGTGATCAAATTTAAAAATTGGAGTTAGTTATCACCCTTAAAATAGGGACGGGTATATATTTAAGGTCTTAATTTAACTGTAAAAAATGTACTTTTTATCGTAGTGCTTTGCCCGTTACATAGCTTAGGTAGTGCCTATTTCATATTATTCTGTAACATGCAGTTCTCTTTGAAAATGTCGACTAAGGTCAACCAAGGAATTGAAGAAAGGGGCGACTCATGGCTATGGGCTTCGCTTCGCGAAGTTTACCAAAATATAATTGCTTAATCGGGCATCTGAAAATACCCATCCCTTCTCCATTGCCAGACCGTATCATGCATTTGCCAAACTTTTACTTGCAAATAGTGCAAAACTAATTAGCCCATTTTCACGCACATGACGTCATGTTTACAAAATTTTGTTGCATGACGTCTTGTTTAACGTCAGTTGATGTTGCACCAGTTATACTTCTTGACGTCACATGCTGCCTCTCACAAGTTAAAAGTAAGAAATTAACATTTAAGTAACTTGAAATGACAGTAAAAGGTTCAGAATCCGTGTGCCATAGGGTTGACTAAAACAATCTGAAGCAGGCCGGACGAGGTAAACTCCGGACATGAAGAACGCGGTGTCTATCAAAATGGCCGACATAATGTCGTAAAGATGAATAATTAGGAACTTCGCTGCGCGCACCTTAGGGGTAATGTTACTGTGTTGCTTTTAGTCTCGATCCTCCAGACCTCTCACGAGACCTCAAAGAAGTCCAAACGATGGTCTGGAGTGAAGCTTCTTTAAACATTTTGACATCAAAACGAGCAATCTCTACCCAGAGTACACTCGTTCCTCATTTGACTCTGTCAACGTCAAAGGAAGTAGGGTGAACGGTTAGGTCACGTGATTATTCAAAAAGTTAAGACGATGTTTATAATAAAAAATTTAATAAAGTATAGACTATTTTAAATAATTTCAATTTTTATTTCTATGAGTTATTTTTTTTTAGTAATTTTCTGCTATTGAGCTTCGGTTTGAAATGTTTACATGTATATGCGTTTCGATTGAGGACACCTAAGTACGTATTATTTGTGTAGTAAAATAGTCCCGATTAAAACTAAATTGTTTTCATGCATTATTTCAAATCTTGCAACATCGAATTTGCAGATATTCTGAAAATTATATTTACACAAGAAATAATTAAGTTTCAGGCAAACATATTCCAATTTAACAGGTTTTACCAAAATCTTGTAATTTAGTAGTTAGCAGAGATATATGTGAGTGCAAGAACGATAACTCTGCGTGGAGATTGCAAAACGAGGTGTGGACAAAAAAAAATCACCAGCCTCTGATTGGTTAACTTCAGTTTGTTATGGAAATCCGTGGGAATCACCCCCTACGTCACGACGGCGTCAAAAAATACGTGACGTTACGCGCAATGTTGTGCAATAAAATTACTCCAAACATAGTCAGCGGATCACGATTAATGCTAAAAATTAAATTTTAAACATCATTTTGTAAGATTATATTATGTTTTAAGAGAAACTACAATAAAACGAAGTTTATTGTATATTTTAATAAGGACGTACACACATCCGTTGCGCGTAATTCAACGTGCACTTTGATGTTGCAATCAAAATGACGTCACGTCGCAGTCAGTTTTGACGGTTGGCGCCGTCTATCGGTCAATTTTTTTAAAGAAGAGCGAGTCCAGACGCTCGCTTGCGCTCGCAGTCAGCTTGAGTGTGTCTGGATGATAGAGACTATGTTGCTTTTTTAATTTCGGGGCTCAGTGGCTCGTTTGACGAGCTTTGCTCGTCTGTATTCTTTTCACGACATTCGTGAAAGTTAACTTTGCGTTTTTTGGACTTTTTTCGGTAATTGCCGCCATTACATTGGAGATGAAATTGAAGTTGGACGCATTATGAAAATTAGTTGTGTTAGTCAGTGAGTTTACCATAGTTATTCGTTTACATACATGTACATACGTGTTACCTATAGCCGGGCTCGAACTTTGCCCGTAATATATACCTGGATAGATAAAGGGGTATGGGCTTTTATTAGAGCCTGAAAAACAACACTGTCTTAAAAAGTTAATTTTAATTTTTACCACAAAAGATGTAGGGTGGCCATTTCAAGGTGGGGAATCAAAGGCACCATAACGTTATTGTTATGCGTTAAAATTGTCACCGTGCATTTTCCGTTACGGTGCCCAGCGCAGAAATTGAATTGTCGTCAAAAGGTAAGTGTGAAATTGTGTTGTTTTTTATCAAGACGTTTTATGTCCAATTTCCCAAAATCGGGCAATGTCATTCCGGACAAATATGTCCAACCTTTATTTTGAAAGCAAAATAATTGACAAAATGCCAAAATCTAATCGTGTAGAGCGTTTGGACTTTGCAAGAGTTCATTGTTGATTTGTCAAAATCAGAATTTTGTGACCATTCTTCAACGATCTGCAGGTTTACGCTAATATTAGACCTTCATACAACTGTGTAATGGACAGACGGATGCTCTGTTACAAAAAAACTGAATATTATATGCCATATAAAATGTTATAAACCCATTTGTTGAAACGTCGTGGTGCCCAGGTCGAGACTATGGTGCTCAGGTCGCGACATGGTGCCCAATGCAAGTAACTTTAAAAGAAAAAAAACCGGTCATATTTAATAAAATATACACAGGTATCCACTAAATAAATATTTGAATTGACTTGACCTGTGTTAAACTGTGTTTGTGGGCAAACTTAATTCAACTTCAAACTGCTAAATTATCCAATTAGTCCATCCCCCCACAATCCCTGCTTTTTGTTTCGAACTATGTTCATGTTTCCATTAATTATCCACCTAATAGTCTCTATAGGACATAACTATGTCTCGACCTGGGCACCACGACGTTTCAAAAAATGGGTTTATAGAATTTTATATGGCATATTCATTTTTTTGTACCAGAGCATCCGTCTGTCCATTACACAGTTGTATGAAGGTCAAATATTAGCGTAGACCTGCAGATCGTTGAAGAATGGTCACAAAATTCTGATTTTGACAAATCAACAATGAACTCTTGCAAAGTCCAAACGCTCTACACGATTAGATTTTGTCATTTTTTCAATTATTTTGCTTTCAAAATAAAGGTTAGACATATTTTTCCGGAATGATATTGCCCGATTTAGGGGAATTGGACATAAAACGTCTTGATAAAAAAACAACACAATTTCACACTCACCTTTTGACGACAATTTCTGCGCTGGGCACCGTAACGGAAAATAAACGGGGACAATTTTAACGCATAACAATAGCGTTATGGTGCCTTTGATTCCCCACCGTGCATTTATAATAGAAAATATGGTACTAGTTTATTGTAATCAAAGTATATTACACAGATCACTGCTATAGATGGCTTACAATGTGAAATACATAATACACTGGGTGCCTGTAACCAGTTTACTTTAAAATTCACACTTGTATTAAAATAAATGTAGTACAGTCAAACTTGCTCATGCGACCCTGTGCATTCAGCAACCAATTGTCCCATGCGACCAATTCTGATTCCCCTTGATCATTTTCCCTCTATAATTTAAGGGTGACCACTGCTGAGGTTTTGGATTTTTGCACTTCCGGAAATTTACATTTGTTATATTTCAAAAATTATAATAAAACTGGAAAAAATAATTATACAGTAACAAACTCATGCCCGATAGGGATATTTTAGTGCAAAAAAATGAACATTTTTAAGATTTTTTTTTTACCTCACATTTTGTGCCCAAAATTGACAACTTTTAACATAAGCCAAAATGGGGGGTAGGGGTACAAAAGATGGTATTTCTCAAAAACCGTTTAAGATATTCACTTAATTTAAACTTTATTACAAAGACATGTGTTAGGATATACAGAGACAGCAATACAAAGTATTGTTCCTATTATTTGTTACAGACCTATGCCGTTATATGTCAGAGCTCGTCGAATTCTAAAAAAGCACATTTTTTCTCAGTTTTTATTGAATATCTTTCTTATATGCACACCGACCCCCAATTTTTATTTTTTCATTCTAAAACTCAGGTCTTATATATATTGTAGACAAAAAATCTCAAAAAGTTAACTGTTCCTTTATCATGAAAAATTGATTTATCACAAATTTAAAAATGCAATTTATAGTAAACTGGGTTGGTTAATGACAAGGGATGTAATAATTGTTCAGATGGTGATAAAAATACCACAACTCTTAATTTTTCGTCCTAAAGTATGAACTATTACATTAAAAAAGACGGAAAATCGATACCTGTTCTGCAAACCACACTACACACATATAAGTTACCATACACAATTTTCAGCTGATTCAGAATTTAAAACCACACTGTGAGAGTGTATTACTAAAGATTAATTTTGCGAAAAAGTTATATCACCGACCCATCATTATTTTTCCAGAAACTAACTAGTAATATGTTAGTCTTCATAAAAAACAGGGAAATAAAAAATTCTATCTGTTCTGATATTCACCAGATGGCACCCTTAAGTGCTTTCAGCGATTTTTGCCTTAGCGACGAACGACCATCTGTTATATCAATAATTTCGATCATTAAGCGACCAATAATGAGATCAGTGGACTATCGATTTGTAAATTATCGGCCTATTGTGTCCATATTAGATAATCACATCTTTATTTTTTGTTAACAATTGAAGTGAGAAAGGTGCGAATAACAATTTTTGAAACAGACAGTCATATTAATTGCAACCTTCTCGGTCATTCCTGATTTTTTTTTTTTTTTTAAGGATGAGGATTAGCTGAATGTTCTTGTTGATTCCAGAAAATAATTGACCTTTGACTTTTGTAGGAAAAACAAACAATCACGCAGTGGTTATTTACGTCTCTGAATCACACAAAATTACCATAAAAAATAGCCGCCAGATGACCGTTTCACTAGATAAGATCTAACCAATCTTGCGAGAAGTAAACATTTGAAACGCGAAACTGATTTTTGCCGACAACTATGTCGCTGATTACAAGTTCGACTGTAAATTGTGTAACTGGATTTTTTGGTAGTTTATTGGAAAATAATTCCCACGGTACTACTTATGGAGCTATACACTGATTTGCTTAGCTCATTCATGGAATACTGCAGCATCGAATGAATTATTATCAACTAATTTACCAAAAGATCCAATTTAACAGTTAACATGTTTATTACATTTCTTATATGTATTTATTATATAGTAAGAAAGTGTTAATTACCCACTAGCCAGATTTTATGAAGTACTTCTTTTTACTGTTTTCTTTGTATATTTTAGTACAAAATAATTGACAGTCAAAGCATTGTGCGCAAGCGATATCAGAAACATTTAGCAAAGGACTTTACTTAGCATATTACGTAACATAGTTCTTATGTCACTTTCTCTTTTTGCTTGATTTGTTTCAATGATGAACGTTGTATTCCATGTTTCCCAATGACTGTATGTATTGAGAATTATAATAAATCCTGTTGGCTGAAACTCTATGACAAACAAATAGGAATATCCCAATAACAAAATTGCAAATAAGTATATGCTCAAAAGACTTATTTGTAAATAGTTCTATCTTTATATATTTACATTAATTTTTAATTACTACTTCATTTCTTCATCTTTTATCAGTTTCTGCGCACAATATGACCTATTTATGTGTCGACGTGCCGTAAAACACCATTCATTCATTTATTCATAAATTGAATAATAACCAAATAAAGGCATTCTTTGTGTGTACACTTGTTGGTAACAATCGGGGACAACAGAACCAAACAAACACTCACCATAGCAACAGCTCAGGTGACATTTACACACACAAAACGCTGGTATTAAATCATGACTATCTGAAGTTCATCTCTCTCTCTAAACAAATGATACCTATTGTAAAACCATTGATTTTAAGTTTGCGTTTAAACTTATATTTAAAACTGTTTATGAAACTAAAAAAAAAAAATTACCTGATTACTTCGCCATTTTCTTGTTGTTCACTTTACTTCCTGAGCGATACTACTAATTTAAACAGTTTATTGTATTGAAATATGTGTAATACCTTCATGAATATTTATTCTGAAATCACTGTTTTTGTTGTTGAACTACACTATAATAATTTCTAATGATTTCTAAATGAAAATCCTTTTTTAAATTTTAATACTGTTGAAGAATATTCTGCATTGAAATAATGTTTAGTGTGCGCAATAGCTTAAACCCATTCAAGCTTGGTCCTAAGTCACATGACGGCTCAGGTACCAAATGTCTCTTGTAATTAGTAAATCGACCATACAAAATAGCATAAATATATGTGACGTAATTTAGGTCTACAATTCAATTCAAACTTAATTAGGTAAACCGAATACAATATCAGTTGTCATCTTACATGGTAAAACATAATAACAAATAATATAATAAATAATTAATAGGTGCATTACCAAATCTGTTATACATGTAGACATATATATAATAGATTATTTTTAAGCATGCATTTATATACACTTTATTTAATGCATGCAATTAAATGAGTCTTCAGAGTCCCAGGGTGATAAATGTATACAATTGGTTAGTTTGAACTCTATTCTGAGGGTTTAATAGTTCAGTTAAAACTGTTATTTCAGATTCATTAATTATACTGCTCCAAATAATTTAAGAACCACAAAATAGGACAGTAATTATTACTTAATCTTTAATATTATGGATTTCATATTCATATAAAAGGTTAATACATGTGTGTAATGTAACAATTGTAAAATAATATGACTAAACAATTGTAAAAAGACAGTAAATAGTTCAATTACAGCACTTAAAAAAAATGACCAAAATGTAAACATGATCCTTAAATTATTTCGAGGAGTATATATCTGAAGGTGCTATCTGATATTAACCCTATTTTTTCCAGTATCCTTGTATTTATCATAGAATTATATGCGATGAGGAAATAAAGATTGAAAGATATCTCTATTTAATGAACATTTGATTTGTTTGATAACTATCCCAGCATATTTAAAGTCATTCTTTCATTTCATTTCTATGCAGTGCAATAGTAAAATCAACACCACAGTTATTTTACCTTAGAAAAAAAAGTTTGCAGTGATTTATTGGTATATTGATTTTTTGAGATCAATGGTGAATAAACTTATTTCATGAGCCCCAAAGTCATACAATTGTATGAAGAGTGGAACAGGTGTTTGTCAGTCGCATGCACTGATGCATTTAGAGTGATATAATCTTACGCAGAATATGTGTTTTTTTATATAGGGTAACAAATGGTGTATTGGAATATGCTGTGGACCAGTAACAGCGGAGTTATGACCCTTGATTTAGTTAAAAATGCTATATTTTGCCTCGTTAAGAAGATAGGGCCTTCATTTTTCATGCGATCTTTACCAAACTTTAGCAGATTGTTAATATCAATGAAAGCTTAAACAAGTTTGAAAACCAGCCAGATCGGACCAGTAACAGCGGAGTTATGGCCCTTGAATTAGTTAAAAATGCTATATTTTGCGGTAAGATGATAGGGCCTTCATTTTTCATCCGATCTTTACCAAACTTAACCATATTGTTAATGTCAATAAAAGCTCGGACAAGTTCGAAAACCAGCCAGATCGAATTTATGGCCCTTGATTTATTTTAGAATGCTTTACGGTAGGGCCTTCATTTTTTTTTTTGAATTCTTTTTTTAATTTTTTTTTTTTTTAATTTGTCTTTTTTTATTATTTTTTTTGACCCAACTTAGCAGGAAGCATTGGTATGATTTCTTGTTGTGCCTGTTGCGTTTTTTTCCAGTTCATTGATTTTTTATGGAGTTTCTGCCCCTTGAGATTTTTACTTTAAAATTTCTTGTCGCCGCTACTCCTCCTAAACGCCTTCATGGATTTCTATGAAATTTGGCAGGAAGCCTCAGTATATGATGTCTAGTTGTGCAAATCACGGTATATCAATGATATCTTGGACAGGTTCGAAAACCAGCTAGATCTTGTTAGTAACGACAGAGTTATGGCCCTTGATTTGTTGAAAAGTGCTATATTGTATTTTCCTTTGTTTAATCTGTAGCTACATCATTTTTTATTTGATCTGTACCATGTTTGTTTAGAATGTTAATATAAACCCCCCACCCATTTTGATGAAATCTCATTCATAGAAAAAAGTGGGACAAATTAAACAATACCCATGCCAGACTAGACACAGCAAACTTATTGCATGATTACAAGGTGAACGATCTAGGGCCATCCTGGCCCTCTTGTTTTTGCAATGTTTTAAAAGAAGTACTGATGGGAATTTTTTGACGACAACCCTTGATATAAGATCCGTCTTAGCCAGTAGAGCGTCCAAGGCCTCTTGTTTTTAATTTTTGCATAAAAAGTTTTAGGGTCGGCCCCTTAAAAAAATAGGGTCGGTCCGGTTACCTGAACCACACATATTTTTTGATATTGAATATCAAAACGATCTCAGATCAATAGAGAACGGTTGGACCTAGAGTCGTCAATTATGTCTGTTCGGGCGAGTGGGGGAGCCATACATTTTTCCATGGACAAAAACAATTTCTAGTTTTATCTGTCAATGAGAAAAATGATTTACTGTTACGCCGAATGAAGAAAGAACATGTTACCCCAACATATCGTAAAAATGGATTTATTGACTGTAACAGTTGTCTGTTATTCTGAATGATGAAAGAACAAAAGCTTTACTGTTAACTGATATTAGTATTTTAATGCCGTGGTGCGGTGTCCGTCTGTCCGTCCGTAAACTTTTTTTGTAGCGACTACTCCTCTGAAACTACTGAAAGGATTTTCATGAAACTTAGCAGAAATGTTGCCCATGAAGTCTAGTTGATCCTAGCAAAAATTCATGTTGATGTGAAATGCAAGATGACCACCAAATCTAAAAATAGATTTTTAAACAAGAGGCCCAAGAGGGCCTGTGGACGCTCTACTGGCTAACATGGCTCTTATAACATCAATGAAGCAAGTGACTGCCATTTACATTTTTTTGAAAGTTTTGGGCAAAAAACAGCTTTTGACTAAATCAAGCGCCATAACTAAAGAATCTGGTAAAGTTTGGTAAAGATCCAATGAAAAATGAAGACCCTACCGTATTAACGAGGCAAAATTTAATTATTTTTAACTGGTCCGATTGGTCCAACATAGAGCTATAAAAAAAAATCATCAAAAATTAAAAAAAAAATAATTTCAAAAACGAGACAATATAGCAATATAGCATTTTTAACTAAATCAAGGGCCATAACTCCGCTGTTACTTGGCCGATCTGGCTGGTTTTCGAACTCATCCGAGCTTTCATTGATATTAACAACCTGTTAAAGTTTGGTAAAGATTGGATGAAATATGAAAGCCCTATCGTCTTAACGAGACAAAAGTTAACAACGGACGACGGACGGACAACGGACGGACGACGGACAACTCGGCATCCCATAAGCTAAAAAAAGAAAAGAAAGAAAATAAGCTAAAAAAAGGAAGAAAGAAAAAATAAAGAAATTGAAACATTTCAAAAAAATATAAAAATATAAAAATAAAAAAAGAACAAAAAAGTAAAAAAAATTGGTAAAGTTTGGTAAAGATCAGATGAAAAATGAACACCCTATCGTCTTAACGAGGCAAAATATAGCATTTTTAACTAAATCAAAGGACATAACTCTGCTGTTACTGGTCCGATTTGGCTGGTTTTTGAACTTGTCTGAGCTTTTATTGACACTAATAATCTGGTAAAATTTGGTAAAGATCGGATGACAAATGAAGGCCGTTTCATCTTAACGAGGCAAAATATAGCATTTTTAACTAAATGAAGGGCCATATCTCCGCTGTTACTGGTCCGATCTGGCTGGTATACGAACTAGTCCAAGCTTTCGTTGACATTAACAATCTGGTAAAGTTTGGTAAAGATCAGATGAAAAATGAAGGCCCTATCGTCTTAATGATGGAAAATATAGCTTTTTTAACTAAATCAAGGGCAATAACTCCGCTGTTACTGGTCCGAACTGGCTGGCTTTCGAACCTGTCCGTGCTTTTATTGAAATTAACAATCTGGTAAAGTTTGGTAAAGATTGGATGAAAAATGAAGGCCCTATCGTGTTAACGAGGCAAAATATAGCATTTTTAACTAAATCAAGGGCCACAACCCGCTGTTACTGGTCCGATCTGGTTTGTTTTCGAACTTAACCGAGCTTTTATTGACATTAACAATCTGGTAAAGTTTGGTAAAGATCAGATGAAAAATGAAGGCCCTTAGCCTATCGTCTTAACGAGACAAAATATAGCATTTTTAACTAAATCAAGGGCCATAACTCCACTGTTACTGGTCCGATCTGGCTGGTTTTCGAACTTGTCCGAGCTTTCATTGACATTAACAATCTGGTAAAGTTTGGCAAAGATCAGATGAAAAATGAAGGCCCTATCGTCTTAACAAGACACAGGTTGACAACGGACGACGGACGGACGGACGACGGACATCTCATCATCCCAGAAGCTCTGCGCTTCGGCCAGTAGAGCTAAAAACAAGTTTGTAGCGACTACTTCTTGAAAACTCTAATTGATGTTTTTTTTGTTTTGCTTTAACATTATTTCCCTTTATTACTTTCTCAGCATTGTTATGTTTGGGATACATTTATAGAAGACAGTTTATCTAAAATATACTTTTTTTTCATATTTGCACACCCAAATCTTCAGTTTCTGCCTAATACATTGTTCCCCCATATATCTCGAAATAGCATTATTTTTTCCCCTTTAATTCAAAGATTGCGCTACTTTCCCCCTATTGAAGGGCCTGGGCCTCTTCCCCTATTTCTGAAAAAAGAACACCAGGCAAATCACTTATCTAAATATTTTACACTTTTGCTGTGTAATTCTGTAATAATTTGCATAGTTATACCACCAGTGCCCTGTGGATTGATTACAGAAAATATAAAATGATATTATGTTTCACTTCCATGATGTAAGCTATGTGATAAATCATCATTCAGAACATTCTGAAGGAAAAAAATCCTTTATGCATAAAACGTTTTAGGGTCGGCCCCTTAAAAATAGGGTCGGTCAGCCACCGGAAACATCTATTTTTTTTTGCTTAGTAATTAGATTTCTGTGTTGGTTTAACGTGCAGTTGCTCTAGGATAGATGGTCGGAGAATAGACTCTGCTACACAAGACCGCCCAGTTTACACCCCCTTCAGACAGACGCACTAAGGGAAAGTGTCTTGCCTAAGAACCGATGAATCTCAGTGGCTCCTGTGAGGCTTGAAACCGGATCCTCCAATTTCAAGTCCACAGCGCTATCCACTGAGACATGCCAGCCCACCTAGCTGCGAGAATTGTATATTCACATGTAAAGAGGTGCACAAATAATAATCTTCATTTGGCAAGGTACATAATACCATAACAATTTACATCAATTCAAGTCAGCTTATGAACCGACCATGTAGGTGGCCAGTGGTGGTCTTCCTGCTGGAGGAAAATGATGGAGCCAGAGACGAGCAAGTTGTTCGAGTTGGTGACCATAAACTCATAATTCATTTTATGCATATTCATCACAGATATGTTTAAAACCTGTGAATAAATCTATACTTTTAATCAGCACATATACATTATTATATGCCCTGAAAACCCAGATAGAGTTTTGATAAACAGCTTTGTAGTATAATTTTGCAATTATTTGGCGGTAGTGATGGGCATTCGGTTGAAATTTACAATCGAACATTGGTTACAATCGGTTGGATGTAACCGATCAATCATCGGTTATAATCCGTTAGTCAATGCAAAAGTATATCGTGTGTATGTTAATCAGAGTTTGAGGCCTTCAACTTAGAATAATTTCTGATTTAGTATGTGTTCTTTCCTGTCTTGTTTCTGATGACATTGCCATTTTAATCAGTATGTAATTATAACTGCTATAAATGCATTTATTTGTGTATATGCTCATTTTCAAAAGTGTGTATCAATAATTTCCGAACTGTTGTCTCCTGGATTATTAAATCGTGTTTATTTCTATTTTAATAGTAATTAAAGTGCATTTTTACATTTTACCGATGAGTGATAAGTATTTGACCGATGGCCGAACATTGGTTACAATCGGTTGGATGTAACCGATCAATCATCGGTTATAATCCGTTAGTCAATACAAAGTATATCGTGTGTATGTTAATCGGAGTTTGAGGCCTTGAACTTAGAATAATTTCTGATTTAGTATGTGTTCTTTCCTGTCTTGTTTCTGATGACATTGCCATTTTAATCAGTATGTAATTATAACTGCTATAAATGCCATTTTAATCAGTATGTAATTATAACTGCTATAAATGCCATTTTAATCAGTATGTAATTATAACTGCTATAAATGCACTTATTTGTGTATATGCTCATTTTCAATGTTAAAATGTATATGTATAATATTGTATGATCACATGGGCCTATGGCTTACTGATTTTGAAATAAAGTGCTTCTTCTTCAAAAGTGTGTATCAATAATTTCCTAACTGTTGTCTCCTGGATTATTAAATCATGTTTATTTCTATTTTAATAGTAATTAAAGTGCATTTTTACATTTTACCGATGAGTGATAAGTATTTTACCGATGGTCGATTATAGACTTTCATAATCGATCATCATTATCGGATTACAATCAATTAATCGGTACATCACTATTTGGCGGGTTAAATTAGTTTCTTTAATCCAATTTTGGCTAGTTTTTGTACGCTCAGTTTGTTCTGTTGGGATAAATCTCTGTAGTGCAAGGAAGCATGCTTTTCTTTTAGAAAAGAGATCCAGGTTTGAGTCCTGGCAGAGGCCTGGCATATTTACTGAGCTGTACATACAAAACAGTACATTAAAACATTTGCTAAAATCATTCACATAATTATAGTGTTACTCATTTCATGTGTTCATTGCAAGTACGCATAATTTTTAAGGGGCCAACCCTAAAACTTTTTATGAAAAAAAAAAATTGTTCTGAACAATGATTTATCACAATATATCGAGGTAAATGAGTTGAATTTTTTGTAAAAGTAGATATAATTTTCAATTTGTATATATATCCTATCATATAAAAGGTCCATGGTTCCTGGTCCCCCTTGATACCTGTCTTGTGTGGTTTGTGAGTATCAAATAATTCATTTTAAAAAGAGTCACACACACACAATGACAGACATGAAGTATTATCTGCTTGAAGCAGAGGTGTCATTGGATTCCATCCAACTCATTGTTGCCAGGTTTGGACAAGATTTGAAGGTAAACAAATTATGACAAAAATGAACACATTTACAATGTATCAACATAGGACATTTTTAAGTGCATTCTTTTTATTAACACTTTAACATACAAAAACACTTTTATTTCATCTTCTTAGCATATATATATTTTCGGTGATATCTTACGGTCCGTATTCATTGAATTCTATATAATAAAATCATTTTATCCAAATTTGCTGTATGTCCGAAATTCTGCGTTTCGAACACACTCGTTAAATCATAAAACCATTAAAAGAACATCAATATAAAATTGAGGACCTATTATTATAATATTAAAAAGTTTAAATTCGCAATATCTCTGAAATGGTCCATCAACTACATTTCCCCCCTTGAGTTATACTTAGTGGGTGTCGCCAATTTCAGTGTATGCCTGACCCGATAATGTAATGAACAGAACAGATCATTATCCCTATACATAAAAAAGGCAGCGTCGATGATCCAGGTAATTACCGGGGCATAACATTAGTTAGTTGTATGTCTAAATTGTTCACCACTTTACTCAATAAAAGAATTGAGACTTTTTGTAACGAAAATGATATAATTTCGGATGCGCAGTTTGGGTTCCGAAAGGGACGGTCAACAGTTGACGCGATATTTGTATTAATGTCAATTATTCAAAATTATTTATGTAATAATAAACGATTATATGTTGCCTTTGTCGACATGATGAAATGTTTTGACAGCATTTATAGAAATGCACTTTGGCTTAAATTATATAAGCTAGGAATACGTGGAAAACTTTTACGCATTATAAGGGACATGTATCAAAAGGTTAAATCGTGTGTAAAAAGTTGTAATAGCTATTCAGACTACTTTGAATATGCTGTTGGTTTGAGACAAGGGGAGGTAATTTCGCCTATACTGTTTTCCATGTTTGTGGAAGATCTTGAACTTTATTTGCAAAGTAATGTTGAGACAGGTTTAAATATAGATGACATAGTACTAATAATCTTTCTTTTTGCTGATGATATGGCTATTTTGGGCAAATCTCCTGCTGAATTACAAGATAATCTTAATCGATTGCATACATATTGTAATAAATGGGGCTTAAGCGTAAATATTGCGAAAACTAAAATAATGGTGTTTAGAAAACGTGGTGGATTGTTGCCTAATGAATCATGGACTTATAACGATCAAATTATAGAAGTTGTTAATGATTTTAACTATCTTGGAAATATTTTTAATTATACTGGTAATTTCAACTTAAACCAATAACACTTAGTCGGCAAGGCGCTTAAGGCATTAAACACTCTATTATTTAACTGTAAAAAAATTCGTTTAAAGCCAAAACTACTATGTCAGTTGTTTGATGCGTTCGTTGGTTCTATTTTAAATTATGCAAGCGAAATCTGGGGGTATACAAGGTCGAAAGTTATAGAGCGAATACATTTAAAATTCTGTAAACGTTTATTGAATGTTAAAATGAATACATGTACTGTGGGTGTTTACGGAGAGCTGGGTAGATATCCCTTATATATATCACGATATGCAAGGATAATAAGTTATTGGTGTAAAATTATTAATACTGATAATATAATAATAAAAAAAGTATACGAACAAGGGCTAAATGATTGTAATAAAGGATGTAAGAACTGGGTATCAAACGTTAAAACCATGTTAAATAATTACGGATTTACCGATATATTTGAGAACAATCATTTTGTAAACCCCAAAGTATTTCCAAATATTTTTAAGCAAAAAGTTATTGATAATTTTTATTCAGGAATGGTTTAGTTCTATAGAAAATAGTACAGTTCTTGAAAACTATAGCTTAGTAAAAATGCAATTTGACTATGAAAACTATCTTGATATATTACCTTGTAATTTGAGATTGTTTTATACTAGACTAAGACTTTCTGTTCATCCTCTTAGAATTCAAACTGGGCGTTATGATAGAAATAGAATACCAAAAAAATGAAAGATATTGCCTTTGTTGTAATTCAGGCGATATAGAAGATGAGTTTCACTTTATATGTATATGTCCATGTTTTGTAGATTTGCGTAAGCAGTATTTGAAAAAAGTATTATTACCAAAGACCATCAATGTTCAAGTTTTTAGATTTGATTAGCTCTCATAATAAAACTGTATTATATAAAATTTCAAAATATACCAAGGAAGCCTTAGAAATAAGAAAATCAATTTTAAATGTTTAAGCATGTTGTTCATTCTCATTCTATTAAATTTCATAATCTTTAAGGAATATTGTATTACAAATGTGAACTAAAGTAATATAATTCAACATTTATTTGTAAAAGAAAATCTTTTATATCTATTACGTGACTATAGCACTTTCCGGAAAGTGTTGT
This sequence comes from Cyrtodaria siliqua, assembly GCA_037043455.1. Classification (NCBI taxonomy): domain Eukaryota; kingdom Metazoa; phylum Mollusca; class Bivalvia; order Adapedonta; family Hiatellidae; genus Cyrtodaria; species Cyrtodaria siliqua. Next base: position 1,430 of record JAWPHD010020033.1, on the reverse strand, counting down.
TATCTGCCCCTGATTTTTCGCCCTTTAGCTCAAGAAGTTTACTTCCGGGTAGTAAATTGGCTGGAAAACGTTGCATGGACACTATTTTCCCGTCAATAATCTTTTGTCCATGATTTTTACATACATAACAGTATCTTTGGCTTGACGGCATCGTTTAAAACAATAAATCTATGAGCACGAAATATCGATTTTCCCTTGTTTGTTTCGTTGTTCCCAGGATACTGAAAGGGTATAAAAACCACTTCCGAACCCCCGCACCTCCGAACCCCGAACCCTTTACGGAAATTAAAAATACGTATAACTGACAATAAACGAATCATACCGTTATTATTTTAACTGGTATGCATGTATTTAATGTACATATATATATGGTTAGTATTTGATTGCCTTAATTAAAGTATTTGTAGCAAAATTGCTATTTTATTCATCGCTAAGGGTATAAAACCCACTTCCGAACCCTAAATCTCCGAACCCCTAGTTTTTGAACGATACGAGGGTTCAACGCGTTAATTATGTAAAGTTTAGCATTCATAAACTAACTAACCTCATTATAAATGTAATTTCCAGTCTTGGTTTCTTTTATTAATGAAGATACAGCCATTTTTTACCTTTTTTTACGATACCGAACCCTAATCTAAAAATTATTACGGTGTCATTCGAACAACACGTGCTGTGAAAATCGCATATTTCAATTGTTTTATCTATGATTATCAATTCGGAAAACACATACCATAACCCATTTTTTTTCTTATTGTTAATTTTGTTGGTAAAAATATCAAAACTACATCCAGTGTTGTACAATTCTATATATATTTTTATTAAAATCTATAAATTATTAAGATTCTTTACATGTGTCCCGTGTTACATTTTTCAATCATTAATTTAAGAACAACAGAAATTGTTTTTGCATATTACAGGATCACATAACAGTAACAGTTGCTTTTATTGCACCAGTAATACATTTAAATAAGGATTCTGGTGTGAATGAAGTTCGTTTATAATACATACCAAAAATTCTTTTTGGGTTGTCACATATAATCCGCAGCACCATATAAAACAGAAATGAAAAAAAAAGACAGTAATGCTGACATAGAAGACATTACACATTTAATTTTTTTTGTTTTTTAAGGCTTTTAACTTAACAAAAATGTCTGTTTATAAGAGAAGATGCTTTTAAATAAAGTTTACAATCAAGGGTATTAGAAATAGAAATAATTAATTGAATTAAAATAATACAATATAAAAACAACGAAAACAATGGAAACAATGACTATAAATGATTACAAAAATGACTTACTTGGTGTCTGAAAACAGCATCCCCCATGAGAGATGACATGTTTTCCACTTTGGCACCAGATCTGAAGAGCACGGAGGAATCTCTCGCCTCTCCTTTCAGGTACCGGAAATTGGAATCTCCTACATACAGAGCC
>JAWPHD010020032.1:0-33334 GCA_037043455.1 Cyrtodaria siliqua | reverse complement strand
CACATGCGCTAATACTTATGGCATAATTTGTACCATACTACATGTACTAAAATGACTGAAACGATATCACTGTCTCTGACAAATGTGGCCATTTACGTTTCTCTATCACGTGTGATAAGGATATGTAAGCTATAGTTAACTGAGCATAATTTCAACTCGTAATATGGTATTCAGAAACTAATGGCAACAATTAACCGCAGAGTAAAATGGGTTTCACTTGTATGAAAAATTATGGCTGAAAATAAAGAAGAGAAAAACACAAAATTACCATGTAGTTAACCGGATAGAGACTCATGACATCTCATTAGCACTTAACAAAATTATCAGTTTTAATCAAACCGAGACTGTAATATTTCGTATGTGTCGTGCTCGGCCGTTTCCAAAGGTCCATTATCATACTTTTTTTGTTAGTTTTTTGGGAACTACAGGAAATCAGCCTTTTCACTATAAAATGTATACACTTCTATACATTCTGATTTTTTTGAATACTCCATTGCGAACTGCACACCATAACCGAACTGAAACATCCCACAACTAATTTTCGTTTAAAAGGACACATGGCAATCTTGATTTTTTAAAAACTAGCGACGTCCCGTTAGTTTTTCTACATAAATTCCATTTGTTCGACCATTAATGTTAATTTTAAGAATTGTATTAAGCCATTTGCTTTTACACATTAATAAGTTCTGATATTATTGCACCAATAATATATTAAAACTTATAGTATAATAAGACGAAATAGTGAATACTTAAAATTTGATTTATTTAAATGAAACCGGGGTAAAAGTAAAAATGATACTGGATATATAAATCGAGACACCCATATTAAATACTTCAAGATTGCCGTGTGTCCTTTTAACATATAAACATTTTACAAGCCCCTTATCATCACATACATGTTTATACGACTAAATATTACCACATTTTATTTCATATAGTTATATACTCCATTTCCTTTATTTAAATTAATAGTATTTCGTGGCTATTTTTAAGCAATCCGTATCAATAACACCCGGTTTTATATTATTATTTTCTTATGTTTTAATGTTATTCATGTTATTTGAAAAAATGTTTTTCGAGTTTCTGTCCGTTATGTGTATACTCTCATTTATCTTACTGTCATTTTAGAATGATATTGAATTGGTTACCTTTTTTAAGTTTTAACTTTTCCTTATGTTTTTTTTTACTTTTTATTATTATCTTTACAATTATAACTACATGTGCACATTTGTTTACTTTATGCGTATATTCTTTGTTTTGAAACATGTTTTAATTGTTGCAAACCAAATATATATACTCAAACAAAATTAAGACGTTCGTTCTGGATTCACTGTCAAAATATAACATTTAATCACTTTTGCTGCTGAATTGTTAAATGTTTCTTGAGAATGTTAGTCAGGTGTAATGAAACATTCATTTTCGTATATGTATGTCTGGTACAAAAAGTATAGTGTCCCGTTTCTTCCTTCTGGCGGATCCATTATGTCGTCGGCGTTGTCGGCAATCGGCGTTGTCGGCAATCATCCACGGTGTTTCGTGAAACGGTTCTCAGATCCTCATCGTCTACAGTGGTATATAATTCCATGGCAATGGCGGTATATTGTCGGCGTCGTTGGATTCAGTATTATTCTAACTCTAAACGGTCCAAAACTTATAATTCGTGGAAACGTTTTGCTGAATCAATTTTCTGTTGTTGTCTTCGTAAAGTTTTATTCACCAGTCCCGTTTTTGATTGTTAATTCCGGTTTTATTTGAATAGCGCTGTCCTTTTCAGTGAGGTACTGCGGAATCAAACATGTATAAAAGCATCTTACCCGTTATTTCTCCACCACGTTGTTATAATAGAATTTGTGTCGTTCGTTTTTATTCTGTTCTGTTTCTGTGTTTAATCCAATTGTATGTGTCGTTGTTAACGTTGCATTTAATTTCTTATACTTTATAAAGGTTCTCTTTAAGCTTGCATGTATCTTTCCAAATGTTCGTTTCCATGGGAATTAGCTCGACTCGATCCATTGTACAGTTAAACTTTCTTTTAATTATGCAATAAATGTACAGTTCTACATATTCACAACACATTTCTAGACCTAAATTATACATGTATATACATATACACGGCGCCGAAGTGCTAAAATCTTGTTTCCTTTCTATATGTTTCTTACTTCAGTTTCCAAACCCCACTCCTTAACCCTCTTCAATAAAAATCAGTTCTCCCCAAATTAAGAAAGATCACGTGACAGCGATGTCCAGTCAATACCTTCGGACCCGCCCCCTAAATGTGAAACCATATACCTTGACAAAGTCACGTGATCATATCATTGTTAAAATGCGTAATAAATGCCATGTTAAGCATGTTAAGCAGATGTCAATTATAAAATCAAATTCTCGCTAGATGTGAAACAAGAAATAAAGAACATGCAACAATATTAAATTGAAATACATATATACAGTTAATAGACAACAGGGTAATATATCTTTTGCGACATTCTCATGTTCTAAAATGCGTAAGAGTCTCAAGATCTAAAATATTATTCAAACTACTTTAATTGTTAATTTCAATTGTTCACATGAAGATTTGTTTCAACTTTACATTTCATTTAACGAGTCAATACTTCAAAATCATCAAACTAGATTACATTAAAACCAACATGAATGTTACAATCTAACAAAATATATTACATTAAAACCAAAATGAATGTTACACTCTAACAAAACAGATTACATTAAAACCGTTACACCTTAACAAATAGATTACATTAAGACCAACATGAATGTTACACTCTAACAAAATAGATTACATAAAAACAACACGAATGTTACAATCTAACAAAATAGATTACATTAAAACAAAATGAATGTTACACTCTAACAAAATAGATTACATTAAAACCGTTGCACTCTAACAAAATAGATTACATTAAAACAACATGAATGTTACACTCTAACAAAACAAATTACATTAAAACCGTTACACCTTAACAAATAGATTACTTTAAGACCAACATGAATGTTACACTCTAACAAAATAGGTTACATTAAAACCAACATGAATGTTACACTTTACCAATATAGATTACATTAAAACTCACATGAATGTTACACTCTAACAAAATAGATTACATTAAAACAACATGAATGTTACACTCTATCAAAATAGATTACATTACAACAACATGAATGTTACACTCTAACAAAATAGATTACATTAAAACCAACATGAATGTTACACACTAACAAAATAGAATACATTAAAACCAACATGAATGTTACACTCTAACAAAATAGATTACATTAAAACAACATGAATGTTACACTCTAACAAAATAGAATACATTAAAACCAACATGAATGTTACACTCTAACAAAATAGATTACATTAAAACAACATGAATGTTACACACTAGCAAAATAGATTACATTAAAACAACATGAATGTTACACTCTAACACAATAGATTACATTAAAACCAACATGAATGTTACACTCTAACAAAATAGATTACATTAAAACCGTTACACACTAACAAAATAGATTACATTAAAAACAACATGAATGTTACACTCTAACAAAATAGATTACATTAAAACCAACATGAATGTTACACTCTAACAAATAGATTACATTAAAACCAACATGAATGTTACACTCTAACAAAATAGATTACATTAAAACAACATGCATGTTGCACTCCAACAAAATACATTACATTAAAACCAACATGAATTTTACACATAACAAAATAGATAACATTAAAACAAACATGAATGTTACTCTCTAACACACTCAACACAACTCATAAAGCAGTTGTTATTGAAAATCAACAAAATAATTTCCATATTGGCCTTACATTGATTTTTTACAGTCACAAAATAAAGCCCTAATTTCTGCAGGTTATACCATGCTAACATTGTTCCACATTTATGCATTACATGATTAATTGTTTTTCTTCAAATCAACACATTTAATGAAAACAAAATACATTTTTTACTAGCCAATAATACCCAATGTTTGCATTTCCAATATTGCCAGTTTCGTGCGTATAAGCGTTTATTTATCCTCGCTGTATTGCACTAAGCATTTTATCGAGCAGACCTCGGTTTAAAGTCTCATCCAAAGGACTGGGAAGGTAGGAAATACTTTTGAAATATTTCGATAATTAACCCAAATTCGGTCCTGGCTGGGATTGAACGCGCGATCTCTGGGTTACTAAGCCGCAATGCTAACCATTACACCACGACGCTACGTGTATTGCCAGTTTCACACAAAAAGCCGTGATAGCAGATATAACCCATGTGATGTGGGACCTATTGAATTCATAGATTTACGAAGTATTGGCTTTTTTTTTATCAGGCATTAAAACTAGCGCCCGGATTTATATATCCAGTATCATTTTGACTTTAAACATGCTTGCATATAATTAAATAAAATGTTGAGTTTTCATGTTTTATTTTTATTCTACTATATAGGTCTAACTATATTCTTGTTGCAATGTAATCAAAAGTTAGTAATATGCACAAACACTTCCCTTGACTGTATTATTATCATTAATATTAATGATTGAGCAAATGAAAGTGAAAACAAAAACTAAAGCACGCCGCGAGTTTTTAAAACAATCAAAATTGCCGCGTGTCCTTTTAAACTATTATACTACATATGTGAGAGCGAATCCAATGTTTTAAGTTGATTTCAGTATGGCAGTAAGAAAAATAATCTCGAAAAAAGCAAACTCAACGCTGATTATCTACACATGTTAATAACATGTTAACCTGATAATGGTTGGTATATATATAAACTATAGAGTTTGTAACATGTGAATTAGTCGGCAGTTTAGGGGCTTTTCAGAAAAGGAGACTATCTGTTTGATACTTTCAAACGATTATCTCTGATTCTTCAATTTGTTTTTTTCTGAATAAGCGCGTTTCTGAAGGACATTTTGGGTCTTATTTGTTCACCTCTGGTCTAAAGGAGGCAAATGGTTTCAACATGTCAATACTATGTGTCGCTTGCAGTTCAGAGGTCTGTATCTCAAAGGTCAAGTTCACACATAGCTATAGAAGGCTGTTGTTATACTCTTGTGTCCGGGGTATAACTGCTGCACTATCACCAGTAAGTAACTCAAAAGTCCATGTCACGCTTAAATCTTCCAGCTCATCTCTCGAAGGTGGCTGTCGCAATATGACCTACCATTTGTACTTTGGACGTCAACAATGTCCGTTCAAAGATTAATGTTTTTATTGCTTTGCTTCTTTCAGACACGACGTCATTCCAATTGTTATGGGCGGTGCACCCGAGGATTACGCACGTGCTGCTCCGCCTCATTCACATATACATGTTGACGACTTTGAATCTCCGGAACAGCTTTCTCAATATCTCCACAAGCTTGACCAAAACGATGACCTCTTCAATGAATACTTCCGTTGGAAAGGAACCGGAAGTTTCATTAATACGTTCTTCTGGTGTCGCGTCTGTGGTATGTTGCACGACACAACACGGCCATCACACTCATATCGGGATTTGGAAAAGTGGTGGCGGAGCGGGGACGGCGTGTGTATTGGTAAAGATAGCTGGCGTCAAAGGACAAGGACGTCAAAGGTCATAGTCGACGACTATTTGGCAATAAATGTGATAAAAAAACACGAGAACTTGACTAACTCGAAAGTGGTCTAACTTCTAAGTGCTACATAATAACATTGAATGCGCACGTTTATTATAAACTTTTTGTTTTTTTTCTTTTTCAGTTTAGTTCGATAATAATATATAAAAAGATAGATGTTGCATTCTGGATTGCACATGGATCATTAGGTGCCTGCTACTATTAGTTAGATGGTTTGTAAATGACCCCCTACATAGGTAGGTGAGGTCAGTGAGATGTATAGGGGGCGAGGCAATAGCCGAGTCCCCCTATATATCTGACTGACCCCACATATTACTGTAGGGGGTCAGTAACAAACCCAATAACTGATTTATTGAATCAAGCTTCTTGTTCAAGGCAAACAACGATATTTGACCCATTTTAATGGAGCGTCAACGTCATTGAGTCCCACTATAGAATAATAGGGGATCACCATATGACCGCGCTAATCCAATGAAATTTCAAGGATTTTGTGCGAGATGCGATAAGGATCTAGCGTCTCCGCGGCCGAATGATTAACGACGTTGCGTTGTAAACATTCCTCTCTCACCGCTGCGGGTTCGAATCCCACTGGGAGCTCGACCTGTAAGAGAGGACGTGTCGATTCTTACGGATTGCGGGAGGGGAACAGTACTGGTTCTACCACAAAAAAATCGACCGTAATATATAACCTTACATGTGTTGAAAATGACGTAAAGCACCATACAAACAAACAAACAAACAAACTGTTTTATGATAGAGATCTAAGGGATTTGTGAATTCTATTATTATTCAAAAAACAAAACTTGCGTTACATCTACCGTTGATGCTGATGACTGCAAGAGGTAATCGTGTCAAAGTTGTAGTAGAAGGTCGCAGAGAGGTCTCAAATATGATCAAATATGAAGGTAAATTTTGTGAGGAGTGATACATGACACATGCTTTCGGATCTGGAAGTAGGTAATCCGAACCTTTAGAAAAATTGGAAGGTCGATCAATTTTAGACAGTTGCTGAAAAAGATCTTTGAATTTGATGAAATGAAAACAATGCATGTGTGCGTGCGTGCGTGCGTACGTGAGTGCCGAACGTTAGAAATACGTTGAATGTTGACAATCGACTTAACCGTGCCGAGGACCACGAACCTCTCTATATACCATGACACTACTGCGGATACCCGGATGTTTGTCAGCCATTTATGTAGTAACCTATGTTATAGTATTGCAATCCCATCTTAGATGGACTAGCAAATACTAAAGTGACTACTCTTACATCACATACATATGTCGTCCATAACAAGTATGTTACTGATTTGTAGTCGCCTTCAAACTAGGTCATTGCATCCCCGTATATACTTACGCATTTATTTTGTCTTATTTTGAAACAAAGGGAGAACATTCCGAACAAATGTGCAACTCAATTTACTGAACCAGATTGTGCGGACAAACTTTTTCAGATGATGTGCTGTTCGTATTAATACTCATGGCAATCAGACTCGTAGCTAGACCATTTTTCTCATACGCAATACTAGCAAATCATTAAACTTGCTTTGAAATGCATTATTATTTTCTTTTCCAAATTTTCGTACGGAGCTGCATATATGCGTATAGGCAGCTACGCGCCTTGCAGTTCATGGTTATCCTTTGCGTTTGTCGCGGTGGTGGTATATATATGTACTTCCGCCTTTTCATATCGCTCACATCACAAGGATTGGACCATTCATATCAATAAAACAGCTTTAAACGTCAGTTTTAAGTGAACATAGCAAACAAGTATTGCTTTTTTTCTTATCGTTTTCAGAACTAGTTAAAATTCAGTCGAGGTTGGGAAAATGGGAAATTATATGTCTTTTTATAACATTTCATGAATTGAATGTGTGATACATGGCGAAATACTATGCGTGTGTACAAAATAGTTTATTTTTGCTTGTTAAATGATACTTATATTTACATTATATTTAAAACATTCCAAGGGTTGTATACACTGATATTGAATAATTTTGTTATATTACATTACCATCCGTTCACACACAAGTTTACAGTGTTTTATATTTATTTATTTTACCAAATTCTGGCCCAAGTTGGTAGGTGCTGAAGAAAAGTCAACTGTCGTTCTCAACACAGGAAGTAGTTATTCCTCAAGGGGAGCTGGAAACTGAAAACAGCAACCATGGGTTTAAAATGAATGGGTTGGATAATAGGGTATTATTTCCCAGTAATCATCTCTATAATTGCCATGTTTTACTTATCACCAGTCCCCGCATTCCACCCTGATATGACTTAAGCAGTTAACATGTTGTACACCACTCACTCACTCACTCACTCACTCACTCACTCACTCACTCACTCACTCACTCACTCACTCACTCACTCACTCACTCACTCACTCACTCACTCACTCACTCACTCACTCACTCACTCACTCACTCACTCACTCACTCACTCACTCACTCACTCACTCACTCACTCACTCACTCACTCACTCACTCACTCACTCACTCACTCACTCACTCACTCACTCACTCACTCACTCACTCACTCACTCACTCACTCACTCACTCACTCACTCACTCACTCACTCACTCACTCACTCACTCACTCACTCACTCACTCACTCACTCACTCACTCACTCACTCACTCACTCACTCACTCACTCACTCACTCACTCACTCACTCACTCACTCACTCACTCACTCACTCACTCACTCACTCACTCACTCACTCACTCACTCACTCACTCACTCACTCACTCACTCACTCACTCACTCACTCACTCACTCACTCACTCACTCACTCACTCACTCACTCACTCACTCTCTCACTCACTCACTCACTCACTCACTCAATCACTCAATCACTCACTCACTCACTCTCCACTCATTCATTCATTCATTCATTTTCCCCGTGGGGTTCCCGTGCAAGAATGGTCACTGCTTTTCCAGACAGAGGGGTAATATATATATATATAGGGAGAAATATGTGCGAACAACCAAGGACAGACAACCTTCAGACGAGCGCCCTGTCGTAGTTCATCCTGAACGTGTATCTCTCAGATCCCAAATTTCGAAGTTGCCGTTGTGAGTTTATATATATATTATATATATATATATATGTGTATATATACATGTATACAATGGACATTCGTCAGATGCTGGTGTTAAAAGAAAAATGTGTGTAAATATTTTATTCACTTACATATATACTGAGAAAAAAAAGTTCTCTACTTTTGGAACATCTAGCTTAAAGAAACTGAATTGTATTAGTCACATACCGGTGTAACCACATACCGGTGTAACCATACCGGTGTAACCACATACCGGTGTAACCGGAGGAGACATTTGGATTGCTCATTGTCTATCCCGCCGGCCGTCCATCCGAAAGTTCGTTATGTGCTGTGACTTCTTTATCATTGGATTCCAGTAACAAATGTACAACATCATTATATGATGTGTGAGAGAGTAAGTACCTGCAGGTCCTTACCGTCAAGGTCAAGGTCACACATATACTTTGACATTTATGGACGGTTATTGCTTACCATTACGTGCCTGGTCTATAACGTCGTTTTGTCGCATACCGGATAAGGTTATCCACGTTTTACATGGGGGATGGAATATAAGAATCTTTCATGGGTAGCCGGTGAAGATAAGGGAATTCCATCCCGAGGTATAAGTGTTTTTATCGGAACCGAGGCTCTGTAAGGACCGAAGGACCGAGGGTTGGAATTCCCTATCTGAACCGAATACCCATGATAGATTCTTTTTCTTGCATATCAGAGAGTCTGACATGTTTTACGTTGACGCCGCCAACTACTTACGTTTTGCATGTTTTCCTGCATACCGGATGTTGGCGCGCGTGAATTTTATCTCGACCATAGGGTGAGATGGAAATATCTAGTCCCGGTAAAATGACGGATATCCTTGTCCGGTATGCAAGAAAGTCTTTTCGTGCATACCAGACAAGGATATCCGTAAAGATAAAGGTCACGCGCGCACCAACATCCGGTATGCAGGACTATTGGTGGTGGTCGATCTAATTATGCTATATTATGCTATATACATAATGTATTTTTTCCTGTTTTGCCGTCTTTATAAAAATTATAATAAGGGAAAGGGTACTTTTTATTTTTGGTCAGTATAAATGAATGATCACTAACCTCACGACGAAGAGCCCGGTCCTTACCTTCAAGGTCAAGGGCACTTAACGTCTCACACCACAATTAATTTTCCATAGGGTCCCATTGTAATGTTTATGTTCGTGGCATAGAGATAAACAAAATTTACTTAACTTCTTCATTGATCCAATATCTGCATTTTAAAACGCAATAAACAAATATTTACCAGATTGAACTTTTTTTTCAATTTCATTTAGACAAATTTACAACCCCGTAGTGATTAGACCCGTGATGTGTAAAATGAGGCAGAATTAGCTAGAAATAACTCAGCATGATTTTTTCTATGATCGACCTAAAATGCTGAAGATTAAGAACCTTTAAAGATAAATTAATGTATCCTGTAAAATGTACAAAAGCAGACTTTTTTTTTATTTACCTCCTTCATCTGTAGTGCACGAGTATTCAAGAGAGATAGTAGTCTTGTGAGACCTAATATACGTTGAAAGTGTCGTGTCTGGGCTATCGATTATCATTGGATCCGCCAATATTATACTATATATTAGACCCAAACCAGTATAAGGGACATATATTGCTTCCAATACGTCATTGTTTATAATGTGAAGACTTTGAAATCATAGGCACAACTATGGCAAAGCGGTTTTTATTCGGTAATTTCCGATATCGGGAATACAATTCCCATTAACGGAAATAGAATTTCCGATAACGGAAATGGAGAGAAAATAAAATCTTATTTCCGATATACAAAATTGCATCTGTTCCGTTAACGGAACTGTGTATTTCCGATATCGGAAATTGATCACAGAAAACAAATTCTCCCTGAGGCGGAAGCTCTCCAAGCTAATAGTTTGGCAGTAAATAACGAAGCCATGGCACAAAGAATGGAAGAGGCCGGCAAGATGCAGACGACATCGTGCAAGACGTGTGGATACACTTCCGGAGAGGCCCAAAGACAATCTGCATATTGAAATGAAATGGTTAGTTTTTACTGCCGTTGATCCGATTCGGATATTTTATTGGTTATTATTATAACCGGGTATTGGTGTATTGTGATTAGTTAAATTGCTTCATCATGACCTGAGGCTCGGTAGCCAAGTTGGTAGAGTGTTGGACAGAGGCAAAATCCGTAGGTTCGAGTCCCGGTCGTGTCACACGTTTTGTTATGTGTCACTTAAACTGAGTTCTCATCCGATGATATGCATATATATGTATTTTGGGGTTTCTGGCTCAAAACCCAAATCACCCCAAATAATCTAAAATCACCACACAAAAATTTTCAGTTTACTGAAAATTAAGCCAATTAACCTGGGTATTTAGCATGTCCCAGGCGCTAAATAACCCAAGATTTTAAGATTGAATTGTGAAAATGTTTTAAATTTAGATGTTTAAATTTTATTGCAAAATAGAGGTTAAACTATAAATACTCAATACATCTAAATTTTAAACATTCTTCATTATAATCCTTATAATACCAATATTCGTTATATTTTCTAAGTCTTGAAGCACCGCATTTACAACAAATTTGAAATTGAGCAGTAGTACCCAATCCACAATTTAAACAAGGTAGAATTTTACAAGTTTTCATTCTATTTTTATGAACTTTACAATATTTTGAATTTTTAACAGGTTTTTTGGTACAAATACAGTTTGAACTGATCTTTAGGAACTGACACGGAATCATTGCTTTATATTTATAGTAATAAATTAGTATATTAAATAAAAATATTTTTAGGTATAAAGAAAAGAGAAAAAATGTCAGACACTAAAGATACTATAAATAATTTATTATCCCTGTATAATACAGGTATAATAGATAAGGAATCACTAAACATGGCACTGAAATCATTAGGAGGTCAACCAACCAAAATTGAGGAAGAAATTGCATCACTTAGGAAAGAAGTTAAAGAAATTGCATCACTTAGGAAAGAAGTTAAAGAAATTGCATTAGTTAAGAAAAAATTGGAATTACTTGAGGAAGAAAATAAAGTCTTGAAAACAAGGGCAACTACCAGCCAACCTTTTGAAGATAAAAAGATAGAATCAACTAGTAAATCTTTTGAAAGTTTTAAGAAAAGAAGAAAGCTTAAAAAACTTAAGAAAAGGCAGGCTAAAAAAGAATTAAGTCAAGATGATAAATACAAAAAACAAATGGCTAAAGTAATCCAAGAGCTGCAAGAAAATCAAAAAGAAGAAAAAGAAGAAGACAAATTAAAACTAGTTGACAATCCAATATGCGGATATTTTAGAGCATACGAAATATCTGTAAATAAATACAAAGATCCTCAAAAAGTATTTCGTGATAAAAAATCTATTATTACAAAACAAATTATCAAAGAGCTGATAGAGACGAATGGAATAAAGTTTCAATTAGGTCTTACTGTAGATTTATTCAAAGATGATGGTGCTACCAAAAAATACACCACTGCAGTTTTACACGGTGAACAAAATGCCATTTTGAGCTCTGAAAAAATAAGCGAGTTGTATGACAATTCATCTGCATTTATACAAGAAAGTCTAGAAAGATTTACAAACACAGCATCTGGATTAGAAGTTGATCACTGTGTTAAGCTTTATTTGAATATTGCAAAGTATGAACCATTAAAAGGTTCTTCATATATTTCTTAACCCAAAGCAGTAGCTGATAAAAAAAACAATTATAAATGTAAAAAACAATGATGATCAGTGTTTGTTTCATGCAATAAATTCAGCTTTAAATCCAGCTAAAAAGAATTCTGATAGATTATCAAATTATCCTAGTACAGAGTTCTTAAAGAAAGAAGGTATTGACTTTCCCACTCAAATTTCTCAAATTTCCAAAGTAGAGAAACAAAACAACCTTGCTATCAACGTTTATGGATATGCTGTAACAGGAAAAAATAAAAAGGTATCTGTTTTTCCATATAAAATATCAGAACAACCAAAAGATATTGAACGAATTAATTTGATCTTAATATCTGAAGACACTGAGGTTGAATCAGAGAACGAAGACGATCCAAATAATGAAGAAGGAATAATAGATGACAACTATAACCCTGATGATTATTCCAAAGAACCAAAAAAATTAACAACAAAATATCACTATTGCTGGATTAAAAATCTGAATAGACTACTCTGGGACCAAAACAATCACCATGGTCAAACTTACTTCTGCGATCGTTGTCTTCACGGCTATTCTAGAAAAGAACTACTTACAAAACACAAAGAAGACTGTGATGGTATTAACAAAAATTCTTGCAGAATAGAAATGCCAAAAGAAGGTAAAAATACTGTAAAATTTAAAAATCATCAAAATCAAATGTCTGTGCCTTATGCAATATATGCTGATTTTGAAAGTATAGTCAAACCACAATCAACTAAATTTGGAAAGAAATCTGAAATCACAAGTGTGAACGAAGCTTGTGGATTTGGATATCAAGTTGTCAGATATGATGGTAAAACAGAAGAACCTGTTATTTACAGAGGTGAAGATACTGTTGAAAAGTTTTTAAATCATTTGGAATGTGAAAAGAGCAAGATCAATAATATATTTGCTCACCCGAAACCATTAATCATGACACAGCAGAATGAAATAGATTATGAAAAAGCAACACACTGCTGGATATGCGAAAATGAAATAGGTAGGAAATGTGGTAAAAACTGTAAAGTAAGAGACCACTGTCATTTTACAGGAGAATACAGAGGTGCAGCACATAAAAACTGCAACCTAAAGCTGAAAATAAAACCAAACAAAACACCTATACCTGTTATATTTCACAACCTCAAAGGATATGATAGTCATCTTATAATGCAAAAAATACATAAAATGACAGGTAATATTACATGCATTCCGAACAACGCTGAAAAGTATATTTCATTTAGTGCCGGACAACTTAGATTCTTAGATAGCTGGCAGTTTATGGCTTCGCCTCTGGAAAGCAACAGACAAATCTGATTTCAAAATTACCAAAAATCAGTTTGGGGAACAAACAGATTTACTTTTACGAAAAGGTGTTTATCCATACGAATATATGGACAGTATGGAAAGATTTAAGGAAACGCAATTACCGCCTATAGAAAAGTTTTACAGTAGTCTCAAAGATGAAAGTATAAGTCCCGAAGATTACGAATACGCTCAAAAAATATGGAAAGAGTTTAACTGTAAAACTCTTGGAGACTATCATGATTTATATCTAAAAACTGATGTAACTCAGTTAGCATATGTGTTTCAAACTTTTAGAAAAACATGTATGAATGCATACAAACTTGATGCTTTACATTACTATACAGCACCTGGATTACCCTGGGATGCTTTACTCAAACATTCAAAAATAGAATTGGAACTTGTGACAGACATTGACATGCACTTATTTATAGAAAAAGGTATGCGTGGTGGAATTAGTATGGTATCAAAACGATATGCCAAAGCAAATAATCCATATGTAGCTGATTATAACCCTAACGAGGAAAAACACTTCTTAATGGGTCTGGATGCAAATAATCTTTATGGTTGGGCAATGAGTCAGCCACTTCCATATTCTGGCTTTAAGTGGGTGGAAACAGAAACGTTGCCAGAGCCAAAAGAAGGAAAAGGATATTTTGCAGAAGTTGATTTGGAATATCCTAAAGAACTACATGATAGTCACAATGATTATCCACTTGCACCGGAAAGATTAGCAGTGAAAAAAGAATGGTTGTCTGAATACCAAACAGATCTGTTAGATATGTTAAAAAATAATGGCATGATAAATACAGAACAACTAGTTCCTAATCTTATGGACAAAGAAAAATATGTGATACATCACAAAAACCTGCAACTGTATTTAACTTTAGGCATGAAACTAAAGAAAATACACAGAGTATTAGAATTTAATGAAAAACCATGGATGGCATCATACATAAACCTAAATACAGAACTTAGGAAAAAAGCTAAATCACAATTTGAAAAAGATTTTTACAAACTTATGAACAACTCTGTGTTTGGCAAGACAATGGAAAATTTACGCAAGCGGACAGATATAAAACTAGTCAAAACTAATGGCTCTGAAAATGAAAAAATAAGAAAAATAATAGCCAAACCCAACTTTAACAGGCGTATAAAATTTTCAGATGAATTATCAGCAGTACATGTAAACAAAACAAAATTAACATTAAACAAACCAATCTATGTTGGGATGTCAGTACTGGATTTATCAAAGTATATGATGTATGATTGGTATTATAATACTTTGAAAAAAAGGTATGGAGATAACTGTACTTTATTATACACAGATACTGACAGCTTGCTTGTAGATATAAAAACAGAAGACGCATACAAAGACATGGTTGAAATGAAAGATGAGTATGATCTAAGTGATTATCCTCAAAATCACCCAATGCATGATGATACAAACAAAAAAGTATTGGGTAAAATGAAAGACGAATGTAATGGTGTTGCTATAGTATGTTGGATTAAGACCCGAGCTATATTCTATTTTGAGAGCGGATGAGCAGGTTATTGAAAAAGTAATAAATAAAATGAAAGATGAGTGTCCTGGTGTTTCTATAGTTGAGTATATTGAATCAAGACCTGAACTATATTCTAAACCGGATGAGCTAAGATCCGGACTATCTTCTATTTTGAAAGCGGATGAGAAGATTATTAAATCAATAGGTGAAATGAAAGATGAATGTGTTTCTACAGTTGAGGATATTGGATTAAGATCCAAACAAGATTCTATTTTGAAAGTGAATAAGCAGATTATTAAGAAAGCAAAGGGTGTAAAAAAATATGTAATCGAAAAACATATAAACTTTGAAAACTAAAAAGATGCATTGTTTAACAAGAAAAAATACACCCATGAAATGAATATGTTGCGATCAATGAAGCATCAAATATATGGCATAAAAGTAAACAAAGTTACACTATCACCATTCTACTCAAAAAGATATATCCGAGAAGATGGAATTACAACTGATGCACATGGCTTCTATAAAAACTTATGAGTTTGGGTATCAGCAGGAACAATAAGTAATTCTTCTTTGACAAATCCTCTCTGTGGCGCTGGTGCTTTCAAATAATAAACTCTTATACCTTGCGTCACCATATAACTTTTAATCTTGTGAATATCTACACTCCACATTGGATCAGTTGCTCTGCGTCTTCCACCTTCTTGTTCCCCGGGTTGATATAAATATCTTACACTTGCATTCATACAGATATAGGATCATCTTTTAATATTTTTGTTTCAACAGGAGGGGGCTTTTTTGTCTCCGAATTTATGGCTTTAACAACTTCTGGTAATCTCTTTACCCATTCTCTATTACGTTTTTGGGAATCTATTTCCTAAGCATACTGATAGCCAAACAATCTTTCAGCTAATGTTCTGTTAAATCTTTCCACTAAAGCTTGGTCTCTGTGTATTTCTGTTCTGCCTCGTCTGATATTTACTTTGTGTTTTGCCATCAACTGTGATACTGCACCCATAAATTCTCTGCCTGGATCCACTTGTAATAACTTTGGATATTTTAAATGCCGACTGTATATTTTCTCAAATGCTTTGGCAACTTCTTTGCTATCCTTGGAAGTCAGTGGCTCTGCTTCTTTGTATCTACTTGCAATATCAACCACAGTCAATGCATATTTATATGTCTTGCGTCCACGACCAATCCCAAAAGTATCATGCGGCAGAAATAACAAATCAGCTTGATGCACTCCATTTTTAGTAGAAACATCAAACCTGGGTCTAACTATTTTCTTCGGCGCAGGTAAATAAATCTGCCACACAGCTTGTTTCTTTAAAAAGTATAATGCCTTTTTTTCACTAACACCTGCCTCTTTTGCCAAGTTTTTAACTGCTGAGTAACCTTTCCAAAATCCTTTTGGGCTGTAATAAATCTTTTCCATTTTTTTTCTACTAAAGATTAAACTTTATATAACTATAAAGAAAAAATGGAAATCACAACTGCACAATTTGATGAACTGCTTGAAGAGCAAAATCAAAATAGCACAAAGAAATGGACAGATTTGGAACTAAATAAAATATACACTATTACAGATACGAAAATAATAGAAACTGAATATGGTCCATCCATGGTATTGACATTATTAGACAACGGTGAAGTATGGGCACCTGGTCATCTCAAAGATAAATTAGAGAAGAGTGCTAAACCACCATATTATATGCGACCACTTGGATTGAAACCATGTAAAAACAACCAAAAAAATAGGTATCATGCATATGACTTAGTCTTTCCAAAGGTTATTTCAAAGTAAATATATTTAGATATTTCAAATTTAAAAAGTCCAAAGTTATAGTTTTAAACTATTTTTTTTTATGAATTCAATTTATACGCCACAAATCCAGTTGCAGCCATGCCCACCACAATAAACGTAATTTCTCTATTCTGTTGATCCGGAGATGGTGTATAAAAATCACTCAACTTGGGCTCCGGTTCCAAAAGCAAATGTTTGCCAGTTGTGTAATAATACTGCTTCATAGCTTGGTCTACATCATCAAAAGTCTGCTCTGCATGATGCTCTTTTTGACGTTGCTTGTTAATAAAATCTAATCTCTCTGTTCTTTTTTTATTCCACTCCGCTTGTGCTGCGTTTAATTGTTCCACTGCTTTGTCATGTCTTTGTCTTTCCTCATCTGAATGACTTCCCATTTTTGAAAAGAAATAATTTGAACCGCTAAACGCCAATGCGTTTGTTAATGCTCCACCTATCATCATTGCTACCGCACTTGCCATTTTTTTATATATATTTTTTTAAAATTATTTCATAATATCCGCAGGAATAATACCTTGCTTAATCAACATATCCCTCGTAGCCATTGCTAACATTATATCCACAGACAGCATCCCAAAATCTGTCATATTAAAATCCACTTTAGGTGCTGGTCTTTTTAGTAATTTTCTGCCAATCTCAGAATATCCAACAGTTAGAAGTGTTTCCACTCCAGCGTGATACATCATATTTACAATTTGTTTTCCGTCAATACTTGCTGCCATTTTTTTTATATGATTATTTTTTTAAAATAAATTATTAAAAATCAAACGGGTCTTTTGGTGCAACAGGCACAGGTTGTACAGCTACAGGTTGCCAGACACGATGGAATATAATTTTTGTATACGTTTTTTTTGATTTTTTCTGGTTCTTCTTCACCTATTGTTATTTTTGTTATTTGATTTGCAGTATCTTGCTTTGCAGCATTTTGATTTGTAACATCTTGATTTGCATCCTGAAGCAAACGCTTTGCCTTTTTTGCCGCTGCTCCTTTTTTTCCAGCTTCTACTCGTTTTGGATTTTTTACTTTTTGTTGTTCAACAGGTTGTGTAACAACAGGTATAACTTCACTCTCTTGATTCTCCATTTATATTATCTGTATTTTTATTTTTATTAAAATCAATATGTCTAACAGTTGTCAGTATTGCTGTAAATGGTGCTAAGCACATTCCATACCTGTAATACAACTCACAACAAGCGCTTGTCAAAGCATGATTAATAAATGGGTCTTCCTCTAAATCTTCTATCAGCTTTGGTGGATTGGTTACATTAAAATATTTTGATACTCCCATCACATACAAGTTAATAAAATAATTGCCTAAGGTTTTAGTCATGCTTGCCCCAAGCCTTGCTTCATATCTGCAGTAAAGTTTGTTAATTTCATACGGGGGCATGCTATCTATGTTTGTGAGTTGTATGTCTTTACCCAAATATTGACGACTACCACCGCCAGCCACTATGGCTGATAATCTTTCTTTTTTTGTTTCTTGTTGCTTTAATTCATCTGGTTCCGTCTGTTCCGATATATTTTGTAATAGTTCTTCCGCATTCATTTTTATATTAGTAATCTTATTTTTTATCTTGAAATAAATATAAAATACAAAACAACTAGCAGCGATATTCATGCAACTAGTAATTGTTAGTATTGTTAATAGCATTGTTATTAACATTGCTATTTTTTCTATTAACATTATTAATTTGCTGCAAGCATTGCTATTAACATTGCTGCTTTGCTGTGAGCAATGCTATTAGCAATACTATATTCATGGTCAGTATTGCTATTAACATTGCTACTTTGCTGTTAGTATTACTATTAGCAACAGTTGTAAAATTTTGTAATAATAAAAAAATTATATAAGAAAAAATGGATTTGAAAATAACAGACGGTGAGAATAGTGATTATAACAAAAATAAAACAGCACTGGATGTTATGACAAGAGATGACGTAAAATGTTGTATATGTGTTTCAGAAAGTGATTTTTTACAAACGTACGAAAAAGGTGCACAGGAAACGTCTGTAATTTCTGTGACAAAGGATGGCGTAGAATATTTTATATGTGAGCCAAGAGGGTATGTTTTACATGCCCCGGAAAACATTAGTAGTGCTGTTGTACCGATATTGGTTAATGCATTGAGTTTATGGTTTATATGGGAAACTCTAGTTTGTATTTTTGAAAAAAATTATTCAACCCAATAACCAGTTGGTTGGTCAGTTCTCAAAATTAACTTCGAATATTTAGTCTTAGCTAAAGCTTTTCTTATTCTGGTTCTCTCCTCCAACGTCGGAATAACATCATTTTCTCTCAAACAATTTTCGTAACTATCTCTGTCCTTGGTGTAAAATATACACAACCATTTTGCTTGCTCTCTCAAATCTTTCAATATAGAATTATATCTCTGTGAAATAACCCACACTGATTGTTTGGCGTGGCGACCAGAAAATGCCGACTCTGATAACATATCTTTTTTCTTTGTTAATTCTTTTGTGGCTGAGCAATCATCAATGATGTATAGTGTGGGCTGGCCAGCATATTGTTTGAAAAAGAAACGCAACAGTTCTTGTAACATTTCTTTACCGTTGCTCACGGGATTGACGATTATTTATTTTTTATCTCTCGGGTTTTTTACATCTCCTATCCAGGATCTATTTTTATAAGCCTCGTTCCACTCTATGGTTGGACACAATATAATTATATGTTTAAAAACTCCAACATACTCTTGTTCAAGTATGTCAAGAACAAACTCTGTTTTACCACAGCCTGTCTGACCACAAATAATGGCACTGTGTGAATATTTAGGATATTTTTGTTGTAAACTAGTTTCGTACTTCTTTGAATCTTCCATCTTCGAAATTGATTTGCGCATCTTGTATTATATATATATAAATATTTAAAGTTTGATCTGCATCTGCTTTTTTATTTATTAGTATCGTTATGCCTTCACTGCCGTTTTCTATTCTTCTTCCACTGCCGTGTAATAAATTGTCATTACATGTTCTAAGGTCAAGCCACAAAGCATATGATTTTGTCAGATAGGTTTCAAGAGAAACACTGGTAAAGTTTAAGTCCCTCGCTGCTATTTCTGTCTCTTTGTTTCTTTTTGATGTTAAAGCAAAATATTTGTTAATTTCATCCCAATGTTGATATGCCTTCATACTCTGACTATACAACTGATTTGGTACTCCCTCTATTGTCATTTCAACTTTTTCAATCATTGGGTTGTAATAGGTTTCTGTGCTTGTTCTTTCTGGGTCTTCAAACAGCATTAGAATACCTTTCATGCTCCGTGCTGGTACATTAATGTTGATGTTCCAAAGGGTTTCAGATTTGTTTGCTGTTATTTTTCTGTGTCGCAAGATACGATCGTACATAAATGACATCTTACCATTGATTTGCTGTCTTATTTGTCTGGATAATTCAACATCACTAACCGTATCAAATTCCAAGCAGATATTTTTTATTACATAATATGCATCAGCATCACTGCTTTTGATAACTTGTTATAATCGTTAAACGTTAATTCATATTCTAACCTATCACCAAGCCCCGCATGATAAAATGGCATAACATTTCAAAGTCCAGTGGAATACAAAATCTATTTCCATAAGCTGCTGCTATAGCTTCATCTCCGGTGTCTGAGGAAGCATCTCCCGCGCTAACTCTATGTTTTAGCATGTTTGATTTACCAATACCTTGGTAAGCTGTGTTTAATCGTTCAGTAGGGCTTTTCCATAAATCTACATAACAATGATATATATCACTGTCATCTATTGACATGACTTCATTGCCACTTATTCTTATTGTCATTTTTTTCACAATTGTTCTACCCAGATTTTGAAATAGAGTAGCGTTGGCGTCTGTTCTGCTTTTTAGTTCTATTTCAAAGGCAAGACGAGCAGTACCTGGAACTATCACATCATTAGTACTTAGATTGGGAAATCTTACAAGCAGTTGCTGGTTTTGGTCTATTGTTGATGGATTATTAGTTATTACTACACTTGTGCGGATGCCTTTAGCACCATGAGGCTCTCTTAGTTTTCTATGAGGGTTGAGTTTGTTTCCGTAAGCCGACATTGTTTTTATTTTTTAAATATATTTTTTAAAATTAAATAAAATAAACAATGGCTGGAGGAGGATTCGAATTTGAAAATCCTACGTTTGATCCAAATGTTGAAGATGCGGATGAAGATACAGATGCTTTTATAAGTGATTTGCTGCGTGAAGAATCAGAATTTATACAACCTGACCCAGAAATTCAGAGACAAATTGTAAATGAAAATAACTATATTGATCAGCTTCAAGGGAAAGATAAAACGGAAGAACAGCTTAAACATAAACGGTGGTTAGTAGATGAATTTTATAAAGAATTTAACGAGGATATCAGCGAAATTGATTATAAAAATTTCAAAATGGCTAAGGACGAAAACGGTAGAACAATGTTATATGCAGTTCAGTTGGGAACAGATGATGTTCCACTTACTTATCATAGGGGAAATAAGGCAGTCAAATTTTATGCGATGGACACTCTACTTAAAAAATATGGTGTTGGCTTTATCAAAAACACTTTAAAAATGTATAATTATTTAGTTCCACGTGAAAGAATTGCTCGGGGTAGGGCAGAATTTGCAACCTTAGTAAAAACAGGAGATACCCTCGCAAAAAAAGGAGAAAATATACCAATGCAAACTTTTTCAACAACTGAAGATGTGCAAAATACAGTAGATGCTGTAAATACAATTGAGAGTGATTTGAGTAATATAATAGATGAAACTCATCCTAAAACGGCTGTTCAACCAGAAAGTCTAACACTGCGAGAAATACGAGGTTTAGATAAAAGATTGCAAAGCTTTCGTGGAGAACTTACTAATAATCTCTCAAAGCTCACTGGGCTTGATAAAGATATAGCAAAAGAAAAACAAAAATTAGAACAAGCTAAAGCTGATGGTGATGAATTTCAGATAAAAAGAATTAGCGATCGCATCGAAGACCTTGAAGATGAAAGAAGTGCAAGACTTGAAGCGGCGAGTGAAAACAAAGAAGCATTACGCAGTCAAATAAACAGGATAAAAGAAACTATAAATAAGGTGTTAAAAAAAGACACAACATTGGGTGAGAGAATAAAAACATTATTTAGAGAGCAAGGTATTACTATTGTTAGTATTTTGACTGCCTTTGGTATGATTATTAGGGTATTAGTTGATGCCATTATTCCTACATCAAGTGCTGCTCCAACTCCAACTCCAAAGCCTGATCCATCAAGTGTAAAAGACTGGATAAAAAAACAACTACTTAATCTTGGTAAACTTCTTGCCAACCTAGCTGGTAAAGCTGCTGCAGCACTTCCAGGAGTTATTGGTGCAATAGTATCATGGCTTTTATCTGCAACAGGTAATGTTATTAATTGGCTTGGTAACAATCTATGGGCTTTGCTTGTGTTTGTTTCCGGTTTGTTGTATGTGGCAGCTAAAGAGTGGTTTAGTAAATCTCGTAAATAAGTAATGCAGCAAGACCTACTACTATAGTACCAACAATTATAGTTGTTTTGTTATCTTCGTGTTCAATCGCTATTTTTTGTATTTCTGGTGGGTTATGTTCCACAGTTTTATGTATTGATTTATCAAAGTCAGAATGTTCCGGTAAAAATTTCTTTGTTGTGGTGCCTTGAAAAGGTTGAATATTTTTTGGTGGCACTGGTTTTACATTTACATCATTGTTCAATCCTAATGCTTGTGCATCGGTTGCTATTACAATTTCATTATTGTAGTCTTGTATTATTCCAATTCTTAATTCCATGTCGCTCGGAGACATATACAATCCACTCCCATAGACAAAGTTTACTTTACTTCTTGCATATTTTAAGGTGTTTTCATATCTTGAAATTTGACTGGGCAAGTCAATGGGGCTATTTATTGCTTCCTCTACATTTGCCAGAAATTGTTTCTGTGCATCAAATGCTGTTCCAGTTCCAAGTATATCAGTTCTTGTTTGTGATTGTGAACCAAGAATTGCCCAGCAGTATGTTCTTATGCTGTCATTGATTCTTTCTACTCCTGCTCTTGTAAATCCAGATGAACAATCTAGTATAAAAGTAGACCAGCTGTTGTCAGCCTCAGATCCTTGTGCAATGTAATCAATGTGATATGTTTTATCACTCTCATAGACTGTAAAACGCATCGTTTTGTTGTCGTATACAGTATTTACCAAAGGATGATAACCAATATTTGTCCAGTAATTATAAATTGTTCCTAGGCCATTATTATAGCTTTGTTTCTGTCTCCAGTCTGAATATAAATCAACGTTAAACTCCTTGCATATTCTCTCGTATGCGTTTCGGTTGTATGTGTTATTAAAAGCATTCCAATTTGAGTCTTGCGGCATTGCTACACTCATCTCAAATAATATTCTTCTGACTTGGTAGTAGACATGAAATCGAAATAACGAACCAACCAGGACATCAGCTTTTAGATGATTGTTGAAATCAATGCCACATCCAGTTGTCGCACACCAAATAGCAAAGTTTAACTGATTCTGCCAAAATAACATCCAATCTGTTCCCCAGCGTTGGACTATAGCATCTTATTTGACGTATGGAAGTTTGTATTTTTCAAAGACATTGGGAAATGATGCTTTAAAGTCTTTACCGTCTGATGTAATAACTATGTTTTGATTTATTATATCTATCACTTTCTTGCTAAAAGTATTTAAATATTGAGCATCCGGGTTATATTTGAATTCTTTAGAAATCATTTTTATTTGTGTTTTTATATATATATATTAAAAAAAAAAATGTTTCATACAATTTCAAACATAGACAACTATTTATTTAATTTACAACAGTATATCGATAATAGAGATAGAACTAAGCGCGTTGGATTAAAAAGTTTTACATACACTATCGGTTGGTATAATATTATTCATGAAGCCATAAAGACACGAAACCCAGATAAAATAGAACATTTACCAGGTGGGCTCTATAACTTTCAAGACTTGGTAGAAGATTTTAAAAAGCTAAATGAAAATATTATCCTGGACAGTATTGTCCAAATTGGTACAGCCATTATATATACGCCAATAGAGACACGAATGTCAAGCGGTCTTTCAAAAATGCTGGGATTCAAGGACAGAAAATGGTCGACAGGTACTAATCTAGGAGATTACCCAATTAATTTAGCTCCTTATAAACAGCTATATGTTCATCTGGAACAAGTTAATACGAGTAGTAATTATTTCAATGGTAAGCCAAGCACTATTATAGGTGTTGTACCTGTAGTAAATAAGGAGTTTGGAGATATAGTATATACAAGGTTTTATCCTGAATATCACTGTCTTATGAATGGTGCAATTACTGAATTGAAAATAGAAGTTAGAGATGAGTATGGCAACATAATATATATTCACGGTTTGTCTATGAGTTGTGTTTTAGAAATTATTTAAAAAATATATTTTTATAAAAAAAACAATGAGTATATATGGACCAACAAGACCTAAAAAAACAGAAGACTTAGAGGCTTTGATAAATGATGTTCAAAATTTATATAGACGTATTGTGCCTTTTGTTAACCAGTTTAATCATTTAAAAAATAGAGTTGATAATCTTAAATATGGAATTATAACAATATTTGCAGAGGCTAAGGGCCAACTTGTATCAAACAGAATACTCTCATTTGGTAATGGTGGAGCAGAAAAAAATGTGGGGCATGTAATGACATGCCGTGGACGGATTATGGGAATAGGTTTAGCATGTGAACGATTAGTTGGTGACGTATCTGTAATAGTTTCTGTCAATGGTGTTGAACAACCAAATTATGGCATAACGCTTCACATCATCCCACGCAATCATGATAACTTTGACGAACCTTTAGAAATTGGTGCTGGTTCTATTGTTAACTTTGTATGCAATATTGCCAATGCTACAGCTGTAAATACGGTGGCATCATTATTAATTGAATTATTTTAATTTTTTATTTATTAATAAAAAATGAAGCAACCAACGGCACCAAGTTTATATCCTGAGTTGCCAGTGGAAGACGGACAAAATTATAGATTACAAAAGATTTCAGAAATTGCAAAAAAGTTAATTACAGAACGAGATTTACGTCAGTCACTTTATAAAAAATATAAACGTGGTATTAATATTACAGATGGAATTGACACTACCTTGATATCTGCATGTGTTATTATGGCTGGGATTGGATTTGTTGTTCCGGTTTTGTTGCCTTTGGAAATAGCAGCAATAGTATGTGGAGCTGCAGGGGTTTGTGTTAATTTTATCAGACGCAAGCTTAATGTAAAAGCTCAAAAACATCATGAAATAAAAACTTTGGCAGAGGCTAAGTTAAATAGTATAAAGCAGTTAATATCAAAAGCGTTGAGTGATGCACAAATATCTGATCAAGAGTTTAAGATGATTTTAGATGAGTTGGATAAATATTATAGTTTAAAACAGGACACCAAACAAAAAAAGGCTGAAATAAGCGAAGTTCAAAAAAAAGAACTAGTGGAGCAGGGAAGAAAGGAAGCAATGGCAACCTTGCAAAAAAGTCTAAAAAGTGTGTAATAAATTGTTTTAGTAATGTGTATGAGTACGACCCACCACCTTTGTATTCAAGGTCGGAAAATTGTTGATTTGAATGTAATTTTAATAACAAATCAACAAATTTGTTTTGTATTAAATAAACATTTTATAATTTTGATAACTTATAAAAAAAAATTAAACTTGCGTTCTTCACTACCCCTATTTTAAAAAAGTTTGTTAACCTAAGTTTTAATGTTTAACCTCTATTTCGCAATAAAATTTAAACATCCAAATTTAAAACATTTTCACAATTCAATCTTAAAATCTTGAATTATTTAGCGCCTGGGACATGCTAAATAACCAGTTTAATTGACTTAATTTTCAGTTTACTGAAAAATTTTGTGTGGTGATTTTTAGATTATTTGGGGATGATTTGGGTTTTGAGCCAGAAACCCCAAAATAATATATATTATGCTCATCTCAATATCGTCATAGTGCTGCAATTGTCTACTACGCCCATATGTATACATCTGACCAGTACGTTTATTTGGGTTGAAATCTTACAACACAAACTGTTCTATGTAAGTAGCGCGCCTACGTATCTCAGCTTGCGACATACGGGGTTCGGAGATTTTCCCCCTGAGAAATTGTTGTAATTACAATTGCCGATATCAAAAATAGAATTACCGTTAACGGAAATTGTAATTCCGCTATCTGAAATTGTAATTCCGATATCGGAAATTGACGAATAAAAACAACTTTGGCTTACCATACACAGCATACTTGCTTTTCTTTCTCGCTGATCATAGAGATCACCCATTTCGTTAAACCGCATATTTCATATAACAAAATATATGAATATTATAGTTTAATAGTGTTTGCGTAGTTCTCGGTCAACAATGAAGACGTTCGTGACCTAGACTTTTGATATCGGTAAAGACCCATTGTCAATGACTTCTATTATATGCAACGTTTGATGAAAAAATATGAAGAAAGAAACCTTTGTATCATCGAATTTACTGATGTTGCATTAAAAGCTGT
This sequence comes from Cyrtodaria siliqua, assembly GCA_037043455.1. Lineage (NCBI taxonomy): Eukaryota > Metazoa > Mollusca > Bivalvia > Adapedonta > Hiatellidae > Cyrtodaria > Cyrtodaria siliqua. Next base: position 6,798 of record JAWPHD010020032.1, on the reverse strand, counting down.
ACACGTGGCTGTTGCCATAGGTAATAACTCATGAATATGAATAAGTCATTGGTGAAGTAGTTAAGTTCGACAAACATCCAAAAGGTCGATGTATAACCTGGAAATCTATGCGTACAATATCACAATTGTATATTACCTTCGTACTATCCATTAGCATTAAAAAGTACGGTTCTTTATATCTATGGTCTTCAAGACCTGATGATATTCACACTACCGATATGTTGTAGCATCCAGTTGCTTACAAACAATCGAACATAAGTGTTTGAGACGGAATCATACTTTCAATTTGATAACATGTAGTTCTTAATCAAGCAAGTACACAGCGACATGTTTGACTATATACTGAAACTGGTTGATGTGTGATAATATGTTGTTATTATTATAACTAGTAAAAGTAGAAATCCCAGTTACCTACGTGCTCCATGTACATCGAGATAAAATATGGAGAACGGGCCTAGAATCTTCTAACCCTGAACTGCAGAGTCGCTGCACATTCTATTGTAGACACTCCATTTACGCTGGAGCCACGTTATAGTTTTTCTGTCACTGCTCTAGTGATATGAGCGAGATGGCACCTAAAAAAATGATAAAATGAACATGAATTTGGTGGGGTTTTACCCTCTACCTTCCCCTCCAACGTTATTTACAGTGGCCCTATTATTTTCCCCGGAACCAAACGGGGCCCCCGGAACCACGCGGGGCCGGTGTTATGAAGAAAATGTCGTGCTTGTTATGTGACTGTGTTGTAACTATTCGATTTTTTTAAAAACAGAGCCTACGTGTTTATCTAGACAGCTACACAAACTACAGGAATGAATATTCCAGACACACATTCCATTAACATCTAGAAGAAACTATGCAAAATGGGCCTATAACCTTCTCACCTGCAGAACTGCAGAGTTGCTGCAAATTATATTATTTAAACACTCCATATTTCGCTGGAGCCACGCCATAGTTGTCTGCCACCACTCAAGTAGCACCTGAAACAATACAGGGATGATGATGAAGACCTGAAGTTTAATGAACATGGCACAAACCGAACATGAATTCGCTCTTGGGGCGCGGTTACCCCTCTGCCTGGATAAGCAGTGGTCTTATTCTAGCCCGGGAACCACACGGAGTGTCAATCTATTTAGAAAATCTCTATTTAAACATAGGCGTAATAAACCACTTCTTAGATCTCGAGATTGTTGTATTTTAACATCACTGCAGTCAGTGTAATGTCCTTTAACCTTGTTAAAATATCAATCCTATAAAACAGTTTATTTATATAGTCCTATTAACGTGCTACTATCTGCTTAATTAAGCGTAATTTCTTTTCAATTAGTATTATAAATTAAGTTTAGTATGTTCTAAATTAAGTTTAGCCTGATAATTAGATTTCACGTGTATTTAAGCCGGAAAATTGCATCCCATTTTCAGGATTTATTTCCTGAAAAATGGTCAATTTATTTCCTGAAAAATGGTCAATTTATTCTCATGTCAACGTCTTTCAACTTTCAGACAAACACCGGTAAGGGAGATAAAACGTGACGACTCATTGCGTTTAACTGTTGAGAGTTATCATAGTACAAAATATGGAGAACAAAATACGGAATATTGTAATGTGTTGTTTGGACCCCACGTCTATTGAATATTCCGGGACTCTAGATACCAGAATGAGTACAATATAAAAGTAATATAACGGTTTTTTGTTACCGGAATGAGTACAATATAAAACTATTATAACGTTTTTGTGTATTTAAACATGGATATATATGTAGATCTATGATTTAAACAACTGTTTCGAGTACAATTGAGATTGCAACGTGGTTAAAAAGAAAGAGGTATGAAATAATAATAGTTATATATTAATTACAATGGAGATGTATGCAAATATAACAAACATTGAATATAATTGTGAACTAATTTAATCTTAATAAATAACAGTTAAATTTAAATAAAAAACAATATCAAAATGTATGTTAGCTTAACTACATGTGCGTTTCTTTCATATGAAACATGTACCAAAGTGGGCTACACATGAGGCAATAATGTGAATTGAATTTGGTTTTAAGGTGCAGCAGCAACACATGAAATTTATATGGCGCCTAACAGGAATGAACGTGACAGGCTCATCCTCCATTTACATCCAGATAAAATGGAGAATGGGCCTAGAACCTTCCTACCCGCAGAACTGCAGAGTTGCTGTAAATTTATAGTACTAGTAGACACTTCATTTACGACTGCATACGCTGTGTCATGATAATGACCTTGAACGAGCATGATAGAAAATGACAAAACGAATATGAATGGGTGGGTCCAACCCCTCTGCATGTTGCAGTGTGTTTATGAGATTGCATTTGTTGTATTCTACCCCGGAAACCACAGCAATAATGTGAAACATGCAATTCCTATCTTGATATGTACGTAGGCCCTGTCAGTAAAACTAACTTGGATTTACATTCGGTTCACGAAACACCCAAATCTACCTATTTCCACCAAATTCACACAAATACCCATAAATCTCCCAAATCTATCTTAAATGGTGGTACAATGATGTTATTATACCAAATACACTCAAGTGATATGAAAACGCAACACGGGAATTTCCGCTATATAGTGTATGTACAATATGCTGCTTTTAATCGAATGGTACATGGCTACGTAAGACCTTTCCTTTTGGAAAAAATACTAAAACAACAAATAATACAGCAAATAGTATTCCTGCAATGTATCATTATTCACAGAGTACGCGTTTGGCTCAATCATGTGAGCAAACTTAGGATGCAAAATTTTGCAAACTATTTACGTTAAATACAGTACTGAACTAGCTCAATTTTTCGATGAGCAACTTCAACATTGATGAAGTTCTTGTTACAAAGTGTAGTGTGATTAAAACGTCTACAACATCACAGTTGTGTCCTTTCTCTAGTTAACTGCAACTTTTTTTTAAAAAAACATTTTGGGATTTATTTGGAATATTGTGCAATTATGTGTGCAGTATATACAATATATAGCGGAAATTCCCGTGTTGCGTTTTCATATCACTTGAGTGTATATAGTGAATAATACATGGATATTTTCATATCACACCCTATATCAGGCCTGAGACAACATATCAGCTCGAGAGCTTTTGCTCGAGGGCTGATATGGGTCGAGGGTCTGATATAGGCCGTGATATGAAAATACACATTTCCTTTTGAATATTCTATTTATCATATACTTCAGCAATGACTTTGTTGAACTGTCATCTTCAGCTAGCTTACTACGCTGTTTTCCAGGGAGAAAACAATAATGTTATTAATAGATGTAATTCCATTCTGATGTGTTCGCGTCTGTCGCGTAAGTGTAGATCTTCACATTTGTTCACCGAAATTTTATTTAACATGAATGCCATTGAATTTGAAATGATCCAATTCAGAAAATGAATGGTCACACGTGGTTATTTCATCCGCGCATGGTTCTTTATCATCGAGTTTAGTATAAATTTGTTAAACTCTCTTTATGGTCCGTGTATTATGCCTGATGTATTTATTTTACTAATATATGTCTATCATCTCTTTTATTTCGTCTTGTATTACTAGTCGAGTCATTTCCGTTGAGTTACGATCAAAGATAACAGGTCAACGTACACACGTAGATGTAGATGCTGGCGCGAAAACAGGATGGAATGCAGACGACAAACCACAACGCGTGACAACTCGTATACAATCGTAACTAATCGGCACCCGCTGAAAGAGACATAAAGAACATTCGTTTATTTCCGTGATATGACATTTTCTTAACCCTTTATTTCACGCGTGTGATAAAGCTTTATTGTCCGGCAACTAAATCCTGATTGATATGACTAGCTAGGTCTATTCAGTATATGTATTCAGACCATACGCAGGACATATATCCAGATATGAATTCCATGTCAATTCTACTATGAACACGGGCCAAATACCCAGATGGGAATTCCATGATAGTTCTTCTTTCAGGGAATACTTTCACTGGGAGCTCGACTTTAAGCAGGGCTTTATCTTCTCGGTTTTAAAGTCGGCTGATTTAGTATTTTAAGCAGCTAAAATTGTTGACAAAATCGAAATGCATTGATTGTAAAATGCTCTCATTTCCAAGTTAGTTGCTGCGAAACGTAATTGTAAGTAACCTTTCACGATTTGCGTGAGTTGTTCGTATTTTTAGCAAATTTTAATTGTTTTTTTTTTTAGTATTTTGTAATTGCCATGAAAAAATGATGACCGACGTTCGTGCTTAAAAACTACCATCAACACAATTTCAGTATGTATCATTATGTTATTACTTGCAATTATCAACATGTACGGTTTAATTGAGAAAAAAAGTTAGTCCCAACCACTAGGGTCTTCGCAGTGGTTGGGACTAACTCAGGAAAGAATCAATGACGGTGAATGCATTTACATAAGTTTAATGCAACTTTTAAAATATGTTAAATATATATACAATTATCAAAAAAAAAAAACAAGCGAATACACAGATGAAATATGAAAAGACTGTTCTCATGAACGTTTAAGACGTTCTTAGTACTATCACAAATACTGAATGTGTCGACTGATTATATACGACACTAAATTGTTGTTAAAGTTATAACAATGCTGATGTTCACACGAATTATGAACTAGCGCGATAACTGTGATGCGCGAGAGCTCATGAATATGATGATGCGCGAATCCAATGGGTGATTGTCATCAAATGTCTTCTTTAAGGGTTGATGACGCGATATAATGATGGTTAACCTCCACTGAGGTTGTGGATGATGTTCCTCCAGTGAGGACTGATAACGGGCCCACCTCGTGTCCCGGGGGTTGTTGATTCTATAACCTGGCCATGTTGCACCGCTCGTGACGTTATAGGTTGATTCTAGTGTCGAATCACCTAAAGGGCTTACACACCCTAAAGGCTTAGCTCCACTCCGGGAGGCTTATATCCAAACCTGGATGGCTTAGGCTGTAATTATATATACGTTTTAGATGTCGGTTGATAAACATAACAATCTTGCATAATTATCATTACCAAAACAAATCATTATTTAATAAATATATGTAAGCTGTACTAATGATGAGTAGCAATGTATACATATTCTATAACGCCATGTATACGCCATGTACGTCGCCGTTAACCGATGCCCTTAATACATGTAAAAACAACGTTATCAGATCACTCATATACTACACTCACTGAGTTATGCATGCACACATGTATGCCAACTAATGCCCATATTATACAACGCTATGCATACGCGTCGAACATTTATACTAGTCACTCATCTCATTGCTAACTAATGCACCTAATATACAATGTTATCAATTCAATCGTGTATTACAATCACTGAGATATTCACCAACGTTAACTAATGTACCTATTATACAACGTTATCAAATTAATATTGTTTTACAATTAATGATCAGTTGCAATAATTACATATTATAAAGGAACTTCAAAATCATATACTAGTCTCAAGTTAATGTTTGAGAAACATCAAAGCTAACCGGATGTCGCAACCACCAACCAAGATGGCGCTGCCCACTGAATACAAATGTACGATAAAAGTTTATAAAATAAATACTGACCACATATTGCCTGTGAATTTCGCCGTCCACTTCTGCTCCAAACAAAGCAACTATCGAGCAATCCCGGCAAAAATTAGAAGACAATGGATTTTATAGCAAACGTTACGCCCAAACCATTATTTCCCAGTTCATTCCGTGACATACGTGGCTAAATTCGCAGTATTAAATTCTACACGAAACTACCTTTACATACTATTTCCTTTTAAGGAGATAGACCGATACTTTTACATGCATTAGGACAAAACTTAACTTATTAAACGGCCCTTCCGGACGCCCTCTGGCGGCCACTTAAAATGTGCTCATTTTTCCGAGTTACCTGAATATATCATGGACATTGTGAATTGGTTTCAACTGTACAATGGATTAGGGTGTAACTAACAAGTGTTTCCAAGTGCTATGTACGACCAATACTCTCTACCCGTGACATTTTGTGATATCCTTCCATAAAAATTGACAATAGGGCTACCGCCTTGGAACGGTCAGTGGCAAAGTAGGCCACTGGGGGTTTAAACCGATTCTAGGGTACACCAAACCTCCACTTACCCTACTGTCATCCCATTAAAACAGGACAGTGTAAATAAAGAAATTCCCGCCATGATCTAATCTCTAACCGACAAGGCAGCATCAATAGGCAATATAAGTAAAACACAAATATGCTCGTGTAAATATAATACAAAAAAAAACAATAGCCTAAAAAGCCACAATGAAGGTACTCAGTGACTTGGCAGAAGCCAGAGCAGTAAGAGAATAAATCATTAAGGGCACGACAAGAAAGATCATGGACAAACATCAAGCGCCACCGTCCCAATGGGCTTTAGGTATGCGTCATCATAGGGTCCATAGTCTGTCCGGTCATCGTACAATTAAAGAGGAAAGCATAGTGGCGAACTGTAAAAGGGTCCACCACCAAGCATGCAGTACGTTGCAAAATGATAGGGTCATAACCTCTTTTGATAAACTTGTTAACAAGTTTAACAAAGATAGTATGAAAGTGATCATGACCAAGAATCTTACGAAGTTTATAAAAACACATCACCATAGAAGTCAGGTTGTGATAGTCCTTGTCGCAGAAGAGTCCTTAAATTACTCTTATATTTAGAAAGAAGGTTACGATAATAAAATTTTGCAAAGGTTTTACGAAGTTTATGGTAACGGTAACCCTGACTGAGTAACTTTTTAGTTATACAAAGATTACGAATATTAAAGTCCTCAACTCGAGTACAAGCTC
>JAWPHD010020031.1:0-33342 GCA_037043455.1 Cyrtodaria siliqua | reverse complement strand
ACTTATTTATCTCGTGGCCACGACATAATTAGCCAATCAGAATTGCTAAAAAATCGCTAGAAACCGCGACTTTTCACCCAAGTAATTGTTAACGGAGATTTGTCTAAAATCTGTGAGATTCTATAAGAAACCATTTCTTAGATCTCTGGTATAAGTGATGTTTAATAAATATGTTCATACCTTTAAGTTTTTTTAAAGCATTTGATAACATAAAATAAGGGTAAATGTCATTTAAGAGCTTATAGATCTAAAAATAATAATAATAGAGGTTCTTAATTATTAAGTTTTGGTGTGTGTTTTTTTGCTACACTACGCGGTTGATACAATGTGTGGCTGATCATTGACGTGTTATACTTTGATAACATCACAAATAATAATAACCAAACTCGTGACTTTTATGACTTTTATCTTCCCCCATGTGTAAGTTTATAAGAATCTGTCATGGCATAGACCGAGGTATAAGTGTTTTTATCGGAAACACTTATACCGAGGGTTGGAATTCCCTTTCTGAACCGAATACCCATTATAGATTTGTTTTTGCATATCAGAGACATTTTGTGCGTGACGCCGTCAGCTACTAATGTTTTGCATGTCCCGCATACCGGATACCGGATGTTCGTGCGCCGGATGTTGATGCGCGCGTGACTTTTATCTTTACCCATAAAGATAAGACTTTATCTTTATGGATACTTTCCATCTCCCATGCAAAACGTGGATAGTCTTCTCCCGTATGCAAGAAAATACTTTCCATCCCCGATGTATACAAGAATCACATGTATGGTCGGAGTACTGCACGCCAACAATACTTTTGCTAAGGCTGGCCTGGGCATAGTTTGCACTGGTACTGGTAGTGGTAACAATTTGTGGACACATTAGATGTATTCTGCCAAATGTAATGACTCTATAATTTAAAACTACAATTGATTCATTGTCAAAGAATACATGCTCGACCAATCTACCATCTTCTTGTAATCCGGTCTTGCGGATGCCGATGTGACAGCGAGGCGCGCCAATTGTACTTACCTTCGACGCAAGAGAGTACTTACGCAAAAACTTACGTCAGTTTTTTTGCGTAACTTACGATTTTGCGTACGTTGGTTTATTGAAACGCACTTACGCAAGATTATATTTTTTGCGTACGCAAATACTTAAGTTAGAATATTTGCGTAAACGTAAGTTGCTTATTGAAACGGACCCCTGATGTGTACATGGTATTGTATAGCTTATACAGATATAGCAATAGCACAAAGAATAAATTTAATTTAAATGGCTTAAATGTATCAAAGAAATTTAATTAAATGTGGGTTTAGTGGCATCTGGAAAACGCACGACTTTCCAAATAGTAGGTGGTTGATTGCATCTGCGCATCAAAAGCTCGTAGATCTATTTTTAAACGAATGGTATGAAACAGTACTGTAGTAGTTATTATATATACAGATTATTTAAAACTAAATTTGGCTTGAGAGACACCCGGTAAACTACTCAAGTATATGATAAAGTCTAGAAGGAAACCATAAGTTACCAATTGAAACTGGACGCTGGAATAAAATGAAGATATAGGAGATGAATACCATTACCTTCTAACATGTAAAACATTAAGTATGTTCCGAAAGACGTTTTTGAAAAAGAAATACTATAAAAAAAACACGAATATACATACATTTTACAACGTTATGAATTCAACAAACAAGAAAGAATTTAGAAAAGCGTGTGAATTTGTAAAGCAAATTTTGAATAGATTCAAGTAGAAATGTATACGGTATGGTATTATGAGATTTGGAAATGTGTGTAAAGACTGAGTCATAGGAGAGTGTGGTTGTAAATTACTTCTTCGACAGTGTTGTGAAAATGAACTATATATAAATGATACAGGCAGTTTTTAAATTCCGAATATAATTTAGCTCCAATAAATACAGTAAAGTAAATTCATTTTGATATAAATCTGTCTAATAATCCTGATGTTTTCATGTATATGTACGCACTGAGTGAATAAAAAATTTATATTTGTATTTGTTGTATTTGTTAAGGAAGGGACATTGTTAGTCAGTTACACATATTTGCATTCCTTTAGACAAACGTCATATCAAATAACAATCATTCCAATGTTAAAGAAGGTGTCATTTTACAAACACGCATCTAAATGCTCAACAAACACGCATTTAAATCAATCATATACCTTTACTATTATATAGTATGTAATGTAAACCAAATATATATCAATATATTTAAATGGACTCGTCAGTCGTCTCAACCTAATGCATATATTTACATAAATAATTTACGTTTATTTTTCTAATAATTTGTATATGCCATTTTCTACTTAAAGCTGCAAGAAAATATTTAAATACTGGACATATATATTTAAATGCATTACTAAATAATAGTGCCGTTTACTTGGCAATTAGTACTATGAAAACTAGGAAAACGTAATTTGCGTGAAATGTGTTTGAAATTATCAAATTTGATTATTATTTGAAATATGTTTATTGCCAAGATAAACTAGCGGCTCGATTATTAATCATTACGTGGTCGGAGTATTAACTTTCATACCCCATACAACCTCTTCTCCAAAAAGCGAAAATGGGGTTGGCTGGGGTATGAAATAAGACCTTAATGTCAGCTTAAACAGTTATTAGCTTTCCCTTCGCTTAATGGAATTAAGGTGGGACCACGTAATGGGGTTTTCAATCGTTAATATTGTTTTCCCCCTATGAAATGAAAGAGGCAAATATCTTCACTTATAACCATTATAATGCACAATATGATATTTTTTTTTATAATTTACAGACCGATACTACTGATCCTAGTGTGTCTTATTTTTTTAATTATTTATAAATGTTCCTTTTTGGTCAAAAACGAAATCCAGTCTTGTGATACCAACGATTTATTCCCCGTCTTTGCGTTACCAATTCTCATCTTAAAGGGACACACGGCAATCTTCACCAACAATTATTTTGAAAGTAAGATTCTTTCCAATTTAAGGTTATAGTGAATGTTAAAGTGATTTGAGATCGCATCTATTGCCTTTAAACTCCACTTTGGCTCTATATGACTTTCCCAACTGTTAACGGCGTGCAAGAACAACGTTATTTGTTCTATGAAGAGTAACCAAATTACTAGTAGTCTGTCATTGTTCCATGTTTTTGTACACAAATTGGTACGTAGAATCATCTATGGCAGATAAAGAACAGGTCCCTTTTCATCACTGCTTAAATGAGATATTGTGATGATGAGATTACCTGATATCAATTTCTTTCCTCTTACGTCACATATTGACCAGTGTACGTCACATATTGACCTGTGTACGCCACATATTGACCTGTGTCTGAGAACGAGTGGGGATTTTGCGATGGCACGTCGTGGAATTGTATATAGTATCGAATTAAACAAAATACTCGTGAAAAAGCGAACAAGCGCAAGTACGAAAGAAACATTATTTTAAACGGTCTTATATATTTCTCGAATAAATCACGTGACTTAAAATAGGCAAGTTAACACTCAATTTTGTAGGTATATCGTCTAACAGGGAAATAGCCATGAACAGAATTGAGTTGACTGTTGCGTAACGGCTCATCAACGCGGTATAGGTATATAGAGCCGCCCCAGAGAGAGGGGAAGGCATTGAATTTAATGTTGTGTAACGATTCATCAACGCAGTATAGGTATATGGAGCCGCCCCAGAGAGAGGGGAAGGATTTGAATTGAATGTTGTGTAAAGGCTAATCAACGCAATATAGGTATAAAGAGCTGCCCCAGAGAGAGGGGTATGATTCGAATTGAATGTTGTGTAACGGCTCATCAACGCAATATATGTATAAAGAGCTGCCCCAGAGAGAGGGGTATGATTCGAATGGAATGTTGTGTAACGGCTCATCAGCGCAGTATACGTATAAACAGCCGCCCCAGAGGGAGGGGTATGATTCGAATTGAATGTTGTGTAACGGCTCATCAACGCAGTATACGTATAAAGAGCCGCCCCATGGAGAGGGGTATGATTCGAATTGAATGTTGTGTAACGGCTCATCAACGCAGTAGATGTATAAAGAGCCGCCCCAGAGAGAGGGGTATGATTCGAATTGAATGTTGTGTAACGGCTCATCAACGCAGTATATGTATAAAGAGCCGCCCCAGAGAGAGGGGTATGATTCGAATTGAATGTTGTGTAACGGCTCATCAACGCAGTAGATGTATAAAGAGCCGCCCCAGAGAGAGGGGTATGATTCGAATTGAATGTTGTGTAACGGCTCATCAACACAGTATAGGTATAAAGAGCCGCCCCAGAGAGAGGGGTATGATTCGAATTGAATGTTGTGTAACGGCTCATCAACGCAGTATAGGTATAAAGAGCCGCCCCAGAGAGAGGGGTATGATTCGAATTGAATGTTGTGTAACGGCTCATCAACGCAGTATAGGTATATACGAGGGTGCTTCAAAAAGTTCTGTCACTAGGCATATATCCTCTGAACTGGATATTACACTGAGATAAAGTAGTGTATTTATAGTACTACTGGGTTCGTTCTCTTAAGGTGTAACACACCCATTGCTTGTTGCATTGAGTTGTGTGTGAATTAAAATTTAAATGCCATGTTGTCATTCATATCTGGGCCCAAATTAAAAATGAATAACTTACATTCTCATCACAAATGACACATATGCTGCCAAAAAATCCACAGAAAAATGGGGGTCTAAGAAAGAACTTGTCTCATGAATGAATGGTCCCTTTAAAAACATAAACACTGAGATGCCATAATATTGTATTCATACACTCATTTCCATATAAGCAAAATAAATTAAAAACTCACAATTTTAACATGGCAATGCTTGAAAAATGTAACAAATAGATCAACAATGTGATATAAACCAAAAATAGCACTTTAAATTAGTGAAAATGCCTTTTTTTACAAAAAGAAATGAGAATTATTTATTGACGCCATTATGCGATACCCCAGGCCGACACTTCCTGTATTGCAATGGGTGTACTACACCTTAAATTCCACAACAAAAATGAAACATTTCCGGTTATTTATACCCCTGAATTACCTCCCCCTACCACATATTTTGGATACTGGCATCTCTGAAAATGTCCTTGTTACAAAACGTTGTAAAAATTATTTGAATAATTCTATGCTTTTAAATTTTCTTGTACGCCATCTGTTGTTATTCGCCCATAATCCATGAAAATGATTGTCGAGAATTCGGAAAGGTCTTGCTGCAAACCAGATATGAGTAATTGCATATCCCTTAATTTTAGCAGAAATAACACTGATTTTCTTCATTTTGTTTACGGAAATGTTATACTATCTTTTAAATGTCATAATTATTCTCATAGTATTAATATGTTTTCAGATTTTTTTACAAATCCTAGTCCTTCTGTGTTTAAATTTTATACTGAACACATTATTGTAGAAGTTGTTTGTACAATGTTTAGTGAAAATATTGATCATCCAAAAAACGCTATTTCAGAAGACTGCCCTTCCATTTAATGTCCATTTATCATTAAATTAATTTTACACGTTAGCCTAAAATGTTAATTTCTAAGACAATGCATTTTCATCTACCATGCTTAAATTATGAATCTTGTAATGCACAGATATAACTGGTAATGTATGAGAAATTTCAAAGGTCTTCGACAAGTACTTAAAGAGAAACAGGCATTTATAAAAGTAACAATTAACATACCTGGAAAAAAAACTCAGGACGAAAATGCCTCAGTATGTATAAGTGATGTGTATTAAATGTTCCATAACTTTCGTCACATAAAAGACACAGCATTTATTTTACCATCAATTGAATGGTATTGAAACTCTCTTTCATTTGGTATCAAACATCAACACTCACAACGAGCACATAATTGTTAAAACGCGTTAGTGACAGAACTTATTGAATGACCCTCGTAGAGCCAGAGAGAGAGGGGAAGGATATATCCGCGAACCTTCCCTACTCTTACTAATGAATATATTCCTATGGTTATTTAACGCGCTCGGTGCATTGTCTCTGATACATGGGACCGCTCGCTTTACGTCCCAGTAATAGTCATGAATAAAAGGTGCAATGTATTATGGTACAAGTAATATAAATAACAAGTAATATAAATAGCTATATAACGCCTTTCAGAATAACAAATATTATGATCAAAGCGATGTTAAGGTTTTAAGCCTTATTTACGCGAGCGCTATTGCGTTTTCCTCGGTTTTAGGGGGAACGTAGGTTTTTGTTTTCAGACTTCAATCCAATACATAGCGTCTCCGTGGCCGAATGGTTAACGACCTTGCGTTGTAAACCTTCGCCTCTCACCGCTGCGGTTTCGAATCCCACTGGGAGCTCGACTTGTAAGTGAGGAAGTGTCGATTCTTACGGATGGTGGGAGGTGAACAGTACTGGTTCTACCCAGGTAAAGTGGGTGGTCTGCCTCCACCACAAAAAATCGACCATCATATATAACCTTGCATGCGTTGAAAACACCATAAAAACAAACAAAAAAACAAACAATCCAATATATTGTCATAACTTTAGAGATTGTTAGGTGGCGTGTTCCGGATATGCCGCATGAATACGGGCACAGGTTGAAGGAACGTGTTGGGACTGAACAAAATAATGTGAAAAAAAAGTTGAAAAATAACATTTATAACATTTGTATATACACATTAAAACATATCAAAAATGAAAAACTGTACACCTACAACAATCCTACTCAACATTCTAACCCCATATAAGAGACCATAGTCTCTTTATCAGATTTATTTTTTCAAATTTTGTCTTTTTTTAATTTGTTTTCACATTTTCTTTTCAGTCCCAACACGTTCCTTCAAGCTGTGAATAAGGGGGTGAATAAGCATCATGTCTCAATAGATATGTATTTAAAAAATACGAAAATGGGGCATGTATAACATGTTTTATGAGAATAATAGATGTTGACCGATACTTTTAGCCTCCGATGATATTTGTAATGTCAATGTACTTACCTACTCCTACTGAGAAACAATTCACAAACAGAGCCAACGCCCCAACGAAACAGAAGACCGGTCCCATTTTAAGAAGTTTTGTTAGTACGATGTTTCCGATTCCAAAGCCGAAAAGGAAGTGACAACTCAGACGGATGTTTCACCTTCATAAATTTTTTACGCGTGTATCGTACACACATCGTAATATCAAATATCATCGCGAACAGTGAGGGGGTAAGAGATAAGTCGATTTTCCCCGCTTCCCAATATCATGTTGACCCCTTTCCCAGCACGTCATTACAGCACATGCATCCGACCTGCAGATTTTGTTTGTTTTTGTTCCACCTCCCTATCAGACTTCAACATTTTCATACTTAGGGAAATGCCACTCTCTCAAAAGTAAAATCACGTGTATATGAACATTAAAGCGGTTACATAAAGCTGTTTGGCTAAAGTTTAAAAAAACGTGAACTGTTTCAAAGATATAAATGTCGACTGTTTATTAGCTCTACTGTCCGAAGGCCAGGAGAGCTGATGGTATGACGAGTTGTACGTCGTCTGTCCGTCCGTCGTCCGTCCGTCCGTTAACATTTGCCTTGTGAACACTCTAGGACCTTCAATATTAATAGGCTCTTTACGAAACTGTGCCAGTCTCTTTATATCAATGAAAGCTCAGAAAACTTCGAAAACCAGCCAGATTGGATTAATTTCACAGGAGTTATGGCCCTTGTTTTGCTGAAAATTGCTATATTAAGCCTTGTGAACACTCGCACCTTCATTTATTATTTGATCTTTACCAAACTCGCACAGATTGTTAATATCAATAAAAGCTCAGAGAAGGTTGAAAATCAGCTAAATCAAATCAGTAACACCGGAGTTATGGCCCTTGTTTTGCTGAAAAGTGCTATATTAAGCCTTGTGAACACTCTAGTACCTTCATTTATTATTTGATTTTTACCAAACATGCACAGATTGTTAATATCAATGAAAGCTAGGACAAATTGTCGGATCTATAACACCGGAGTTATGGCCCTTGTTTTTCTCCTGAAAAATCCGTCGTCTGTTAACTTTTGCCTTGTGAACACTCTAGGGTCTTCATTAGTATTTGGATATTTACGAAACATTGCCAGTGTCTTTATATCAATGAAAGCTCGGACAAGTTGAAAAACCAGCCAGACGAGTTTAGTTTCAATGGAGTTATGGCCCTTTTTTTGCTGAAAATGCCATATTAAGGCTCTTCCTTTAAGCCAGTAGACCTACAGGCCCTCATGTGCCTCTTGTTTTCACCTAAGTTAGCATATTGCAATACTTCACTACTTTATACTGTTTAGATGTTGCTTATGGCCCTCCCCCACTGTTTGTCTGCAATGAGATATATAGAGGTTATTAACTGGGGTAGGTGTGCCTCTTTGTGATATTGGCCCGAGATAGCCATATGAGGCCCGAGAGCTTTAGATCGAGGGCCTCATATGGCTGTCGAGGGCCAATGTCATTTTAAATACCTTTTATCTACTTGTGTACATTTTTTTTTTTTTTTTTGAATATGACTCTTTATTTAGATCCATTTGTATTCATTGATTTACAAGAATAAAACAAACGTATGACGTTAATAGGATAATAGGATTCGAAATCGGCAATTCGGTACCTTGTTTCCAAAACACCAATTCAACCCCCTTAATTAAAATTACACAGAAACGTTTCTGACGTAATCTTTGTGACAAAATCGTCATAATGGTGACGTTGTGTTTGCCAGTGACGTTTTATTCCACGTCATTGACTTTGTCAGTTTTTGTGTTTACGTTTGAGCTTGTACAAGAAAGGAAATTTCAAATGGCATTTGGTTTCGCAAATATTATTTAAGGATAAAAAGGTAGGAGATTATTTTTTATTTCACATACAGTACAGTACAGTATGTATTGTTTCCTGCATGCCATTTATTTAAAATGTAATTGAGACCCGAACGGCAGTACTGGTCGGGGGCCACTTTCGTTTTTGTACCGCTTCTTTACTTTTTGGTTGTTTCTTGTTTCCAATCGTCTGTGCTAAACGTCTGTCGATAAGTAACATCGCGTTAGCAATTTGCATTGTAAAAACAGTTTTTAAATGAAAATGAATGACGGAAACTGGTCCCTAAACAGTATATATTATAATAGGTTGTTGAAGACATTTCGATCAAAAACAACGAGTTGATAATGTACATGTACTGTATAATTTAATAGGTTACAGTAAATCTATCACACAATCGGCAAAAATATTTTCAACATCTCCGAGCCAGTCACACACATTTTTTTTTCACGTCATATTGTAGGGTGATTTAGACCGAGTCGTTCTTGTTTTTCACAATTTCATTATTTAATGTCCGTCCTGATATGTGTTCGGCTACTAACGATCTCTTGCGTGTACTCAGGGTAGCGAGCATTCTGGCTGCCATTTTCAACCGTCGCAGTTGTCGTTGGATGCACGATATGACTGGTTCGTGGTCGATTATTAAAAATATATCTACAATTTAATGCTAAATGTATGTAACGCAGTCTAGATTTAATATGGATTTTCGGCCCGCCATATGGGTTTTTTGGCCCTTCATATGGATTTTTGGACCACCGTTTCACGCGCTTATCTAATATGACCGCAGAGACAATGCCTGTATTACACGAAAAACAGTCCGTTTTTGTTACTATATATAGTAACACATGTAATAAATTTAGTTATTACATGTGTTACTATATATTAACAAAAACGGCCCGTTTTTCGTGTAATACAGGCATTATCTGTGCGGTCAAATTACACAAGCACGTGAAACGGCGGCCAAAATTCCATATGAAAGGCCAAAAAACCTATATGGCGGGCCGAAAATCCATATTAAATCTAGACTGCGTTAAATACATTTAGCATTAAAGAATAGATATTTGTTTTAATAATCGACCACGAACCAGTCAAATCGTGCATCGACACGTGCATCCAACGACAACTGCGTCGGTTAAAAATGGCAGCCAGAATGCTCGCTACCCTGCCAAGATTACCGTAGTGTACACAGGAGATCGTCAGAAGAAGATACAGAGATGAGGATGGACATTAATGAAATTGTGGAATAATGAAAAATAAGAACGATTCAGTCTAAATCGAAATATGACGTGACAAAAAAGGTGTGACTGGCTCGGAGACGTTGAACGGCTCGAGGAAAACCAACATGAAGAACTAAATAAGATAGTGCTGACCCGTTTACCAACGAAAAGACGACCATACTATGTACCTAAATATTTCCGGTACATATTAAATTATACATGTACAACTGCGTCGTTATTTTTGAATTTGATCGCGCTGTTTCAACCATCTATTATCAGGCCCGTAGTTACGCTGAGGCAGACATTTTTTTGAAATCACAGACAAAAATCACAAACAAGTACAAAATAATAATCTGAGTGTGGGTGGGTTGGAGTTTGCTTGTCACATGACCTCCCCAAAAAGGGAAACTTCAGGCCTGGCTACGGGACTGATTAATATGACTAATCAGTTATCAAATACATTTCAAATAAAAGTCATACAGGACACAATAAATGTAACGTTAACGTTATGTGAAATAATATATATTCTCCTACCTTGTTATCCTTAAATAACATTTGCGAAACCAAATGCCATTTTTGAAATATCCATCCTTCTACAAGCTCAAACGTAAACAGAAAAACTGACAAAGTCAAGGCCGTGGAATAACAACGTCACTTTGGAAAACAACGTCCCATTATGACGTTCTTACAAGATGACGTCAGTAAGGTTTCAGCGTAATTTTAATTGAGGGGCTGAATTGGTGGCTTGGGAACAAGGTACCGAATTGCAAATTTCAAATGGCACATCCTATGACTGAGGCATATTAAAGTCATATGTTTATTTTATTCTTGTAAATCAATGACAGAAATGAATAATATGAAATAGGTTAAACCTATAGGGAGAGCACAGTTCATGTTTGATTGTGCCGCTGCGTATGTATGCACCGGTATGTGCAAGTCTAAATGCGAGAATCGTAGCTCTTATGGCGTGTACCTATACCATGGTAGGTACATACCATCATAAGAGCCATGATTCTCACGTCTGGTGCAAATCTACCTGTACGTGTCTTATGAATCGTGACATCCCACCCCAACACATTTCAATTCGTGTGTGTGTGTGTGTGTGTATTTCTAAGGATTATAATCCGTCCGCCTACGACAGGCGTCGTACACGACGATTATAGGCACAATTGAGTCTGATGATATGTCTACTTGAAGCAGCGAACTCAATGGTTTCTTTATAGTGCTGCCACACTGGAATACCACACCGTAGTAGACATGATACCCCCAGTCACATTATTCTGACACTGGTCAATCAGTCGTAGCACTACCCATTATTTGCTCGTCAGTCAAGGGTTCCATTTTTAAAGTATCTGGAGACTCGAACCCACGACCTCCCGAATGCAAGGCAGACGCTCTAACCAGTACACCACAATGCTTCGGTCAAATTTCAATTCGTTCCCAGACAGGACATATATGGCATGGAACGAACTTCGAACGGCTATCTAGTCATGATCCAGTCTGGATCGACATTGGCTGAATCACCAACCGTCATAAAAGCTGCTACTACATCAGTGTATGTAAGATATATATACATAAACCGTGATTCACGCGTATACTTTTTTGCCGAACAACATGTAGCCTAATTACGGTTTCAACGTTATGTCATTACGAAAATGTATATATGTGATTTAAGCTTTTTTTTATTTGAATATTGTCTAATCATTATGATGATGTATGTTTGAGAAAAGTGCAATGATTTTAAAACATAGGAATTTGTTGTTTCCTACTTGACATTTAATAAATGGTGGTCCATTTTCAGAATATTAGTTCAGTATTTAGTTGAGTATGTCTGGGAGTGGAGGACACCGGGTCCGACGTTTTTCATCAATGTATTCTGAAAATGCACCAAATTCATCAAATGCTATGTAGAAAAGACGTTGGTTTGTTTCACTGTTCTTGACGTTTATCAATAGCTGTGCTCAAGATACTTATTAGTTTCTACATCTACATTTTAAGAAACTGAGTGTCCTATTTGACCCTAATGTTTCTGTCGGTGGTAGAAAAACAAAAATAGTGAAATGATAGGACAGAGAAAAGCATAGACCGATTGAAGCAGAAGACAGGCAAAGTTTCCAAATGGTGTTTTCATCACCTTCAAATTTGAACTACTCCGTAGCATCAGACCAAACCAGATGACCGATTACAGGTACACTGGCATAGGAACGTTTCATTTATATGGGGGTCCAGTGGAAACCTCAAACTTTGTTAAAAGTAACAAAAAAAAAGGGATGAAGCACCAATAGTGGCGCGAAAGCCGGATTGCGAATTTAACATTTTAAGTGAAAAATCTTTGTAAAAAGTGGGGTAGTCCAGGTAAAATACATGACATAGTTAGGGTTATTTTCATATAACATTTGTAATGATGTTGAACAAGTGTCAAGTTTCAAAGCTTTTCGACAATTCATTTTTGAGAAATGAGGAAAAAAACAAAAACTTTAACAAAAACTTCAAAACTCGTAGACGGACGGACGGACGGACAGACACATGAAAATCGCCAAACTGTAAGCCTGGATTTGCTACGCAATCCAGCCAAAAATAAAAAATACAAATTCTGTACATTATGGTGGAGTCTAAACCCGACAAATTTGCTATTATTTCGGGCGTTTGTTTAAGCTAAAGGTTTTTCAGCTATGTTTCAGAGTGAGTAATTTTAACAAAATGTAAATACATTATATATAATTGGAACTGGAAATTTTAGTGGTAAATAAAAACACCTTAGTTTGGAAATTCGGTTAAAAAATAAATATTTTACAGCCATCAGTTCAGATGAGGATTTTTGTATGTAAATTCCTATCTATCTGTCTACATCATGCATTAGCCTCTTTCGGGTGTACATCTGACGTGTTGCTGGGACAGCAAAAAAATAAGAAATCTCAAATATCACTTCAGTTAGCCTCAATAGTTTCAGAATGTCTTAATTTCGGTTAGTTTGGAAATTCGGTTAAAAAATACATATTTTACAGCCATCAGTTCAGATGAGGCTTTTTGTATGTAAATTCCTATCTATCTGTCTACATCATGCATTAGCCTCTTTCGAGTGTACATCTGCCGTGTTGGTGGGACAGCAAACAAATAAGAAATCTCAAATATAACTTCAGTTAGCCTCAATAGTTTCAGAATGTCTTAATTTCGGTTTGCCCAACTCATTAAAACCATTTTTGGATAAAAGGTCGAAGCGCCCCAAAATATGCAACATAGGGTAAAAATACCTTTTGAACTTCCCCTACCTAAACACGCCAGTCAAATTATTGGGATCTCGGGAAGGAGGCTGTTCCAACCCCTGTCAGTGTGAGTAACATCTTGGGCCTAACCATTGTTTAGTCACTCTAGACCTGGTGTTGTTCTAAATACTAGTAGTTATATTTTTTCATAATGGACCATAATGTTACTGTGCGGTAAAAAAAGATGCGATGACAGAGTGGTTAGCTTACTTGCCTCTGGATATAGAAGTCTGGGGTTCGACTCCCGGAGGTTCACGTCTCGAGAATTGATAACGCATTCCCTTAGATCTAGAACTATTCGTGTAAGATAGTTAAAGTTACTTTGGAAGTTGTCATTCTTCGCTTCTGATGTAAAGCCGTTGGTCTCCTTTGCAGGGAGAGACATACCCTATTCAGGTTAAAAATCTCGCTGAACTTCTCTGAATGTCATAAAAAAGCCTGCATGTAAACTCATCCACTGAAACGAAACTGTGATAATCATAAGTATGTGTATAATACGTCAGTAGTATTGGAAGAAAGAAAGAAAGAAAAAGAAACAAAAAAAGATGGATCGGTAATAAGAACCTTGCTCACTAATTGTACTAACAGACCAAAAGTCATAATGTGACGACATACGATGATGACGTAAATCAATGACGTCTTGTCATTATAATTTCCGTAACATTTCCGGAAATTGCCAGATTGTTCGGGTTTCGGGTTTGAAGTAGAATACCGCTTAAGCCGGTGCTAGGGGGCGTGAGAAGTGTTGCTTCTTTCATTACTTCTCATGAACAGACTCAATAAAACCGAGACTGCTGCTTTATTCTCTTAATTGTGTTAGTTGATCACCTTTATCAGTACTTATTGACACGAATGAACACGATATAACCTCGTCGATTTCCGTCAATGGCTTACAATAGTAGACGACCGAATACGGAAATCTGCGAAGAATTCCGATTGCATTTATGGTTTTACGGGAAAATAAAAAAATGAAAGATAGTTTTTAACCAAATCATTTGCTTATCCTAATCGGTTAGCAAGACATATACATTTCTGCGACACGAAATCTACTTTTATTAAATTGTGAAACGTGTTGACGAATTTTCGCCAATGAACAACGCGCAAGGTAACACTTTGGGCAATGCTTCCGGTTAATGGCCGTTTTGGCGACATAGGTAAAAATGCAATTTCATTGTCATTTTTGGATGGGTTCGCGAAAGGTTTTTAATGTTTTTTCAACTCATTCTGCTTGGAAACCACCATTCTTAATGATTTCTACGAATGCTTATCTTGTTAATTTCGTAACGAAATATGCTACTTTACGGTTGAAGTCGCCCATAAACTGCTGTAAATGACCCAAGACTTTTAAAAAGGATGGATGGTATGTTTACTTTTCGCCTGCATGATACCATAGGAGCTCGCTTGCGCTCGCGTCGCTTCCCGACGCGAGCTGTGCTCGCTATAAATAAAGAGTCACATTTAAGCAAAAAATACACAAGTAGAACATGTTTTAGTTTTTCTATCTATCCAAAATGATATTGTTTTGGTTACACATGTAATAAACAGGTCATTAACTGGGGTAGGTAAATTGGCCCTTGTCAAAAGCTCTCGGGCCTCATATGGCTATCTCGGGCCAATATCACAAAGAGGCACACCTACCCCAGTTAATAACCTCTAATTACATTAGCCATTACACAGAAAGAGAATGCATAAATGTGGTTTAAATTTCGTCTTCGGTGAGATATATTTCGTCGTCAATGAGATATATTTAGTTCCATTAGGCATTATACAGAAGTAGAATTCATAAATATTGTTTAAATTTCGTCTTCAGTGAGATACATTAATTTCCATTAGCCATTACACAGGAGGAGAATGCATAAATATGGTCTAAAGTTCGTCTTCAGTGAGATATATTTAGTTCCATTAGACATTATATTGAAGGAGAATGCATAAATATGGTTTACATTTCGTCTCCAATAAGACATATTTAGTTCCATTAGACATTATATCGAAGGAAAATGCATAAATATGGTTTAAAATTCGTCTTCGATGAGAAAATATTTAGTCCCATTAGATATTCAATCGAATGAGAATGAATGCATGAATATGTTTAAATTTCTTCTGGTCCCATTAGATATTCTTCGAAGGAGAATGCATACATATGGTTTAAATTTTGTCTTCAGCGAGATATAGTTCGCCTTCAGTGAGTCATGTTTAGTTCCATTATAGTGTAATAGAGTTCCGAATTATTATTACTGCTTGGTATTACGAGTATTGATACTTAATTATCACTGCTTGTACAAACCATTATTAAAATCCACTACACGATCACTAATTCAATTAGCAATTTAGTAAACGCTAATTGATATAAATAACGTATGTACGATACGACGTCAGGTGCTGACGTCGACGTCAAATATGACGTAAAATGGTTGACGTCAAACTGCGACGTGACGTACAGCCTTAGATCTGGGCGTGCGGCGTTCTGGGGTAAGAGCCGTTGTTTGTTTCTCTGACATTTTATTTATTTATTACCTTATTTCACCTCCTTCTTTATTTCTTTACATAGAAATGTATTACTGATATTATTACTATTGAAATACCAATTATTTTGGTCAAATTATAACGAATCAAACTTACTTCTTTTCCTCCCGCTTGATCCTTAAAAGAACCTTGTTCGGTGAAATGTCGCACTTTTACAATAGACATTAGATCTAGATCTATATCGAAAGAGAATGCATAAATATGGTTTAAATTGCGTCTTCAATGATATATATGTAGTTCCATTATATATCGATGGAGAATTTATAAATATGGTTTACATTTCGTCTTCAATGAGATATCTATTTAGTTCCATTAGACATTATATCGATGACGAATTTATAAATATGTGTTAAATTCTGTCTTCAATAAGATATATTTAGTCCCATTAGATATTCTATCGAAGGAGAATGCATAACTATGGTTTACATTATTCAGTTCCATTCGACATTATATTGAAGTAGAATGCATACATATGGTCTAAATTTTGTCTTTAGTGAGATATATTAAGTTCCATTAGACATTATATTGAAGGAGAGTGCATACATATGGTCTACATTTTGTCTTCAGTGAGATATATTTAGTTCCATCAGATATTATACCGAAGGATAACGAATCAATAGTATTTAAAGAAACTAACCCGCCAAATAATAGCAAAATTACACTACACAACCGTTTATCAAAACTCAATCCAGGTGTTCAGGTCATATAATAATGTATATGTGACGATTAAAAGTATAGTTGTTTCACGGGTTCTTAGAATACTCGTGAATGAATATGCGTAAAATGAATTATGAGTTATTAACTCTTAATTCAACACTCCACTTTTGGGGTTTGAAATTCTGAGCCATCTGATTGGTTTAAAAAGTAGTAAACACAAAATGTTTTATACATTCCTCGTCGTCAGTAGAGTTAGTGTTTACTCTACTTTTTAAACCAGTCAGATGGCTTAGTATTTGCACCATTTATTCATGAAGATTTTACTACCAGAGCTCTTCATGGTTTAGAGTGTGACCTATATAGAGACTATCGATAAAACCTTTCGTAAACACTAAGCTGGATAGAGTCTATGAAGAGAAATCTTCACCAATATGAAACCGAAAGGGAGTCCGCGGTCGGTCGCTACGCTCCCTCCCTTTCGGTTTCTTAATGGTGAAGATTTCTTTTCATAACCTCTGTCAACGGTGTACATAATGTTGTAAACGTTGGCTGTCGTTGGTGGTATAGCTACTTTAAACAATTCCCATTTCCCAACCGATCGTTTCAAAGTGGTAACCCCTGTTGTAACGTATTTATATATTTATGTCACCACGACCATCCCAGTTTTAAGTATTTTAATGCACCAAATCTGATGCATATTGGTAATAATACACCTCGTAATCCCAAGTGTAACTGCATTTAACAGGCACAATATATTTGCGACATCTAAACAAACCTGAGAACATATTTCCACATTAATATCGTTTTACATCCGTTTTCCCCAAGGTGAAATATGTATTTGTAACATGGTCACTGAACTTCTCTTTGTAATAACGCAGGTGTAAATCGTTCAATTGAAAAGAACACCTGTCAGAATATATGTTGTACTACAACTACCAGTTATAAACTTTATTCAATTATGTAAAAAATAAATACAATGAATGATGTTTCAAACGTATATAATTATAGTAACATGTAGTAGTAGTATTATAATTAGTAGTAGTAGCAGCAGCAGCAGCAGTAGTAGTAGTAGAAGTAGTAGTAGTTTTAGTAGTAGAAGAACCCTAACCCTAACCCGTACAAACAAGATCTCATTGGCGGAATTGAAACAATTTAGAACTTGATAAAACAACTGCTTAAACAATATTGTTTATCATTAACTATTGCGCTATCGTTCTTAAAACATATTTAGGATGTCATAGTTAGTAATAAAATACAAAACGTATTGTCGTAAAACCGGAAGTTGTAAATCATCAAACCCCGCGCTAAGAAGTAAACAAATACGCAGCTCGTCATTCAAGAAGATTTTGTCAACTATTTAGACCAACTGCATTATTTTAAGGCAGAGGCAACTGCGAGCGGCTTTTAAAAAATTGAATCTATTAAACTTTGTAAACAATGAAAGTTTCGTTTCCGTGAAGTAACAGAACGCGTTACGGTCGCGTTTTACGACATTGGGTACATTTATGTATATTTGGGGGACTTTCTGGATTTCGATGATTGGGGTGCCTTTCTCTGGTGGAAATTTCATCCTGCCCCATAGTTATGCATAGATTTATATTGCACAATCTTTAAAATAAATATTTTTTGAACTAACCAGGCCTCTTTCTATCTCACCCACTTTTTTCCGCCCACTTATGCTACTTAGCATTTCTCCACAATGGACACTGTCATCAGGTGAGTGCTTTATGAGTCATTTTGTCCTTTTGTTGTATTTCAGCTACAATTTACGGAAGCATAAACAGCCGTTTCATTGATCTTTAGTAACAAGAATATAAAAAGATCGGACAGGGAAAGTAGCATTCAAGGAGGACAGTCAACCACAAAACAGAGAAACAAACACGCAAACAGACAAACAAGAAGGCAAAAGTAATACTGAATGCAAACGACATCACAAACACAAAAGGGTTGACAATAGGGCTACCGACTAGGAAAGGTCAGTGGCAAAGTAGGCCACTGGGGGTTTAAACCGGTTCTAGGGTGCACCAAACTTCACACTTACCCTACTGTCATCCCATTAAAACAGGACATTGTAAATAAAGAAATCCCCGCCCTGATCTAATCTCTAACCAACAAGGCAGCATCAATAGGCAATATAAGTAAAACACAAATATGCTCGTGTAAATATAATACACAAAAATAGCCTAGAAAGCCGCAATGATGGTACTCAAAAGCCAGAGCAACAAGAGAATAAACCATTAAGGGCACGACAAGAAAGATCATAGACAAACATCAAACGCCGACGTCCCAATGGGCTTTAGGTTAGCGTCATCACAGGGTCCACAGCCTGTCCGGTCATCGTACAATTACAAAGGAAAGCATAGTGGCGAACTGTAAAAGGGTCCACCACCAAGCATGCAGTACGTTGCAAAATGATAGGGTCATAACCTCTTTTCATAAACTTTTTAACAAGTTTAACAATGATAGTATGAAAGTGATCATGGCCAAGAAGCTTACGAAGTTTATAAATCACATCACCATAGAAGTCAGGCTGTGATAGTCCTTGTCGCTTGTGGAAAGAAGATCAGGTTACGGTAATACAATTTTGAAAAGGTTTTACGAAGTTTATGGTAACGGTAACCCTGATTGAGTAGCTTTTTATTTATACAAAGATTACGAATATTAAAGTCCTCAACTCGAGTACAAGCTCTTGATAAACGAATAAGTTGAGACACATACACCCCATCCAAGTAAAATCATCTCTCTTGTCATAGATTTTGCTAATTATTTCACCATTTTCAATCAAGAGATCTAAATCAAAAAAAAAAAGTTATTATCAGATATATTAGCTTTGTTAAGCTGAAGTTCTTTAGGATAAATATTATTAACCATAGTTGGAAAGAAAGGGTTGTCAATGTTCAATATGTCATCCAGATACCGAGCGGTGTCATTAAAGGCTTCAATAACATCTTCATGGGTATCTGGTGAAAGACTCAACATGAAATCTCTTTCATAGCAAAATAAAAACAAATCTGCGACAAGTGGTGCACAGTTCGTACCCATAGGGATACCAACAATTTGTCTATAAACGGTGGTTCCATAACTGACCTGACGAAAATATTATCTAATAGGAAGATGAGTGCTTCACAAAGTTCATAGCAAGTCCACATAATATAATTGTCTAAACTGCCGTTAGTAAAAAACGCTTTAATATTATTACAGGCCAAAAATGTAGTATTTTCCCTAGCGAATGTTTTTTGAATAAAAGAAATTAACTTGTCTTTAACAAGGTGATGTGGTAAGGTTGTATATAGTGTAGAGAAGTCATAAGTGCTTATTGATGAAACTTTATTGAAATTTTTATCAAGAACGTCTCCTGATTTTTTTATAGACCAAAATATTATTTATTTATTTTTTTATTA
This sequence comes from Cyrtodaria siliqua, assembly GCA_037043455.1. NCBI lineage: Eukaryota > Metazoa > Mollusca > Bivalvia > Adapedonta > Hiatellidae > Cyrtodaria > Cyrtodaria siliqua. The sequence continues at coordinate 13,495 of JAWPHD010020031.1, read as the reverse complement.
TTGAATATATATACATGATATATATATATATATATAACAGTAACAAACATACAATATATGAAATGTGTCTTCACATCTTATTTCGTGTTTTTGTTTTAAGCCACACAATATAAACAAAACTATATATACCATTTATTTAGATGGCATTCATTCATTCATTCATTCATTCATTCATTTTCATTCATTCATTCATTCATGCATTCATATATTTGCCATAGTCAATGACCAGTTTAATGAATATGTAATTATAATATGACACTATTATCACACATGATAAGTAACTAAATCATCCTTCTTTCGGTGTCTTCTGTGTGTATTAAGCACACTAAACCACCTCGTATATATATATATCTGTGATACGCATAATATTATATAATTGTATCAAATTGTTCATGAATGTATTTTTAACATCATTGTAAACCTTCTTTTATGCTATTTAACATAAATTAATTTAAAAAAAGCATATATACATATGAATAATTGTATTCTATGTACTAACATCAGGAAGCCCATATATGTTGCCACATGTCTTCTGTGTGAGAGAAGAGAATGCTATGAGAGGCTAGTAAATGCCTGATACAGTTATCGTTGGCTTGTGCATTATTCATCTTTCTTGTCGAAACGAAATACAAAAAGGGAGAATGGCATGCTAAACAGGTTAAAAACAATTTTTTTACAGTGATATAATATACTGTAATGCGCTAATATTTTATTTCCACATTCTTTGTCCATTAATTTGATATTTTAGTATGCTAATAATACGGAAGTTTAAGCCGTTAATAGAAGGTTTAATTTCATCATATTTATAGCTGTTTCTGAATTTCCATATTTGCCATTTTGTTTCATAAATGACGGAGTTGAGTATATTTAATTTCCCTGGCTTACTATAGAATCCTAGAGCAACGTGTTCAAATTTAAGATTGTCTAATTCGATGTCGAGGATCTCTGAAATATCATTTAATATTACATTTATAGTTCCCCACAGTGGTTTAATAACATCGCAGTCGAAGAATAAATGAAACAGAGTTTCTCTATCATTTTTACACATATTGCATAAACCGTTCGATAATCTCATAGTATGTAATCGATGTTCCGTAAAAATAGCGTTATGCAGAAACTTCCATTGAAATTGTTTAGATTTCAATGACCCAAATGAGTATTTTATATTTTTCCAAATTGGTTTCCATGTGATAGAACCTACCCCTAATTTTCCCTCCCCCATTTAAGTTCGGTTTTAAGTTTATCAACTTTATTGTTCATTGACGTTAAAATATGCTTTATTTTTAATTCATTTGGTTGGAATTTTTCGTTATTACTGTTTAAAATGTAGTTTTCTTCCATATTGAATGTCCTATTCATTTCAACAGCAAATGCGCCTGACTTCATTGCTAAAATGTATTTTTTTGGAATCGATGATTTTAATTTCGTCCATTCGGAAATCCAATTTTGTTTATGTTTAAGTTATTTCAGTAAGTCCTCACTTGAAAAAAAATCATGAGTGTTTTCATTCCAAATGTCCGCTAATGCTAAAATGCCACTTTTTGTGAATGATTCGAAGAAAATCGATTTATTTTGAAAACATATTTCATGATTCCCGAACAAACTGATATTGCGCACCTGTTGAATAGTGAACGGGGAAAAGTATTTTCGAAATTCTATCCATGCCAGTAGGGTTCGATTATAGAATGGCGATATTATGTTGTGACCGGTAAGGCCATTTATGGATGAACAGTTACATAAAAAGTGTTCTTTCTGGAAATGCTTATCCGCAGTATTTAAATAGTGTTTGCCTATCGCATTCCAGTTTTCTAATTCTAATTTATTATTTTATATGCAGTTTTAATTTTCATACACCAATTTACCTTTTCAAGATCGATCATGTCAAGACCAACTTTTTCGAATGTTGTGCATGTTGTTTTTTTTCGAAACTAATGGCCTTTTGCCTTTCCATATAAAGTCAGTCATTATTGTTTGTAATTGTTTAATGTGTTTATCAGAAATACCCCGCATTTCTATTTCAAAATTAATGATTGAGAGTACAAAGGTTTTGAGAATTAAAACTTTACCGTTATATGTGAGATCTCTCGCTTTCCATACCTGAAGGCAGTTTTTAATCTTATTGATTTTGTCCAACCAAACTGCGTCATTATCAATTGAGTATCCGTGACATACACCGAGTGTTTTTACAAATGTTTTCGTCCAATTTATATTTTTAAAAATTGGCTTTTTATTTTTTAATTTACCAATAAAAAGACCAGTTGTTTTTTCTTTATTCATTTTTGCCCCCGATGCTTTTTCGTATGTATTGAGAATGTTAAATATATGAGGAAGCGAATCTTCATTTTTAGCAAATAATTGTGTATCATCAACATATTGGTTGACTTTGGCTTCCAAATTATTGTTTTCCTGTGAGAGAAGAGAAATCCCTTCAATACTTTTGTTATTCCTAATAGAGCTTGCCATTGCCTCTGCTTGAATTATGTAGAGAAGCGGCGCGATCGGGCACCCTTGTTTAATAGATCGAGTTATATCGAAAAATTCTGACACAAATCCATTTGTTTGAATGGCGGTCTTAGAATGTTTTAAAAGCATGCTGATCCAATTTTTAAATTTATCGCCGAAGCCAAATTGTTCTAAGCAGTTGTCTATCCATTCCCATTCTTGCCTATCAAAAGCTTTTGTTTGATCTAGAAAATTAATGACACCGTCTAAGTCCTCTAGATCAGCATATTCAATAATATCCTGTAACAACCTGTTCGCCTCTGTCATATAGCGGCCGTTTATATAGCCCTTTTGATCTGTATGAATTATGCTTGGTAAAATGGGCTTAAGCCTTTCTGCAAAACATTTTGCTATTATTTTATAGTCGACATTTAAGAGTGTGATAGGTTGTCAATTTTTTAAGTCTTCGCGTTCCCCGCTTTTATAAATTAGTGATAAAACACCTTTATACTGCGAATTTGACAGAGTATTGTCTTGTAATATTTCGTTTAATACTTCCATAAAATCCCCTTTTATTAAGTTCCAAAATGTTTGGTAACATTCCGCAACAATCCCATCAACCCCCGGAGATTTGTTAGGCTTAAACTTTAATAAAGCTGCCGTTACCTCGGTGGTATCAATTTTCCTTTCTAAGCGTTCAGCATCCATAGTGGAGATTAACTTATTAATGTGTTGCAGCAATTTCCGGGCGGCAAAATGATCTATCCCCTCTGACGTGAAGAGATTTTTATAAAAGACGGTTTGTTCGTTTAAAATGGAAGTAATGTCACGTTTAATTTCGCCGTTAGTGCATTTTATTTTGGACCAAAGCTTTTGTTTCCCTCTTTTTTTTTCCAGTTCGAAAAAATATTTGGTGGACATTTCATGTTTCTCAATGTAGTTTGCCTTCGAGCGGATCTTTGCTGCAATAGTTTGATTTTCATAGTATTTATAAATTTTATCTGTTAAACCTTGAATAAGTTCCTTATTTTCGACGTCATTATCATTTTTCAATTGTTCTAATTTTGTTTCCATACTTTTAATGTCATTGTAACGTCGGGCCATGTTTTTGCTGTATTCGATAGAAATATGTTTTATGTGGTGTTTCGTCATGTCCCACCATTCTCGTTTTGTTTTAAAGTTATTCTTTTTTCTGTCCATGAATTCCAGAATGATTCAATTAATTGTTTATATTCTGTTTGTGATACAATACTGGCGTTCATTTTCCATATGCCTGGACCGCGTTCTACGTTCTCCGTTTTTAATATCATGGAAACGAGATCATGATCCGAATAAAGAAAATTGCGAATTTTTACGGACTTTATTTCATGGTCAATGGATTTGTTGCACAGAAAATAATCAATTCGCGATTTCGACAAGGAGTGTGAGTAAGTATATTCGTGCTTAGATGGATAACGTCTACGCCAAACGTCCTCGAGATCAAGATCGGAGATCAAATTGGTGAGTTCCGTGAACCCGTCGTCTGGACTACATTTTGAATGTCGCATGGATTTTCTATCCATGTCCCTATTGAGTACGCAGTTGTAATCCCCTCCAATTATATGTGTTGAAATTGTTTGGCTTAATATATCCTTCAATGATGTGAAAAATAATGTCCGTGCTTTACTGTTATTCGGCGCGTACACGTTTGTTAATCTTACTTTTGTATTCGTGTCTATATTTATTGCAACTGATAAAAGTCGTCCGTTATCATCCGCTATTTTCTCAACTGTTGATATATGCAAATTCCTTTTTACAAGTATAGCGACGACACGTGACGCGCTGTTTTCGTTATTCCAATAGGTGTCCACTCCCCATTGATTACCCCATGTTTTCGATTCAAATTCATTGTTACAATGTGTTTCCTGCAGTAAAATAATATCAAGCTGCTTTTTATCTAGCCAAGTGTATATATTCCTACGTTTGTTCTTATCTCTTAAGCCATTAACATTCACAGATGCGATTGAAAAGATCATTATGTAACGTAAGGGAATGATTATAATACGCGTATATTACGCAAGTTTTTAGGAGATTATTCCGTTGACTTAGATGGCTATCACCCAATAAGAACATAGAAGATAGGTTAGTGTTCATTTAGTAATACTTATTATTATTTTCTTTTGTTTAAATTGTTTTCAGCTTCTTTGAAGTTGGTATTAACTTACATTTTTGTTTGCTTGGCTGAGCGTGTAGCCGACGGCGGGATTGAGGAAGAGTTGTTACTCCTTGATCGCTTCTTCATAGTCGTGGACATGTCCCATTCATCTGACATTCCGTAAATCAAAAAAGCGGTCAAGTTCTTCAACAGAGCCTTCGCCCCCTCTTCGGATACATGAATTACCATAGGATCATGTGCGTCATACATAGATTTCACAATATTTCCTTTATTCAGAAAAACTTCATCGTTATCGATGTAATGAAGATGCGTTTTCATTTTGCAGTAATTCAACACCTTGCTGTTGATGTATTTTGCATCCTCGTTAAATCGTTTTGCGACAGAGTTTTTCCCAAGTCGAGGTAATATGCTTGAAAAAGCAATGGGTGATTGTGGCCATTTTGCCTCAATTTTGTTTAGTGCCGTTAATGTATTTTTTAATACCATATTTTTTTCCGTTGTTGCAATGTCATTTGTCCCTAAATGCATGACTGCGGCTGTCACCGTTTCACTCTCCTTAATGTTTGTATGTTGGAGTAACAGGTCAATATTGTCTACAGTTTGACCGGATACTGAAATGTTTTTCACAGAGTGGTCCTTGATGTGTAGCCTGCGACCGTTAGAGTCTCCGTATATCACCTGTATTTCGGTTTTACAAACTTCCAGCGGGGTATTTTGCAGTGCCTTCGAGTAAAGTTTAATTGGAGTTTTGATGTTTTGATTGTTATCATTGGCTTTATCCTCGATTCTGTTCTCGTCCACATTTTCGTCTTTATTTTTGTTTTCATGCTCAAATTGGATGGGCGGCTGCTCCAGTGATCGATCGTCTGCTTGGCCTTCCAAGATCTCGGCTGCATATTCCCCATATATTGGACCGTAACGTGTAACTGGGCAGTCATTTCTCGTGTGACCCTCTGAGTTACAGTAATGACAGACGATGTCACGCGGACAGTCTTTTTTCACGTGCTCAGTGCTCTTACAGTTCCAGCATGACTTACTTTTGCTTGAATGCATGTCATCACCCGCACGATCATCTTTCCCTGGACATCAAAAATAGGGATGCGTAGTCTCATGACAATGCTTACACGGCGTTCTGTTGTTATCAGCAAAAAGTCGTCTTTTGAAGCGTCCGATGTCGATATCAGTGGGTAATATGGGCACACAATTAAGAACCTTTATGTAACGCGTCTCATTTTCAATCTGCGTCCCCTTGATTTTCCCATGGGTACATGTGCCCGCGATAATTTCGCCAAATTGTGAGAGCAGCCCTGTAATAACATTGTCCGGCATCTCAAATGGGGCATCCTTAATCGTCACATTTGTTATGATTTTTTCCACATCCTGACATTCACGAATCGGTTTTGCACTCGCAAGTCTTCCAGAATAATTTTGTTTTTGACATCTACGTTTTCCACCGTGACAATACACTCTTTTTCTGTTATTTGGATTGCTTTTATGTTCGATATGTCAAATTTGAGTTCTAGAGCAGAAATCACCTCTTCATGAGATAATCGTCTCAGTTGTCTCGTGCTGAAATGCACAGACAACGGCCTTGTCAACAATTGCGCCATGTTGTCACCGGAGAAACAAGGAAACAAAGGTTTGAAAAATGGCGGGCTTCTGTGAAATTCTGAGGAAATCCGGAAAGAACTGACCTTGCTCAGCGTCGACAACTTCAAAAAGTTCCTCACGCCTTAATCCGCACTTTTAATCACCTTTTAATCCGATTTATAATCCATCTCTGACCATGAAACATAAATAGATTAGAAATAAACTTGATTCAATGATCAGCGCAGAAAATACACGACTTCATCTTGCAAGGGAGGCTACTATACTATATATATAGACCAAAATAAATTAATCCCAGAGTTTTCATAAGTTTTATCACAATATAGTTTAACGTGATCTTTAACGGCAGTAAGACAAAAAGTTAAACGTTTGGAGATGTTTGTTGTGGTGTTGGCACTAGAATTCGAACTAAAGCGAGCCTTATACGGATTTTGATGTAAATTAAAAATCCAGTACATAGTAGGCAGTTTATTTTGCTTATCGTTTACACCAGTCTTGAAAGTAGTGCACCGAGTGATATGTGCGGAAACAACATCATCCTCAGTAGAATTAACTGGAGTAAACGAATTGGTGTTACCGAGTTCCGGAGATAAAACATTGACGTAATGTAGGTGTCAAACAATAATTACATTATTAGCTGCTTTATCTGCAGAAACTAAAACAAATTTATTATGAAATTCCTCAATTCCCGATTTTAAATTACGAAAGGAAAACCTAGGTCTCGGAGGAAGTAAAGAGGGGTTAGCATTATAAAAGTTAATACGTGTACTTATAATATTAAGAATTGACTTTTTCCATGTAGAAAGCGAGTTTGGTTCCGCATGTTCTCTACAGCATTTTATACTAACATCTTCAATGGAGTGGGCGATCTCGGCACGACAGGCATTAAAATCTATAGTTGAAGGTGATCTATATTTAGGACCTTTCGAAAACAAATGTCCAATACGTTTATCAACAATATCAACATTATCAGTGATGACATGACCTGTTGGAGAATAGCAAAATGTTGATGTGTTGCATTCACATTCCTTATGAGTATTATGTACTATATCAAGGTCAGAAACTATTTTGTTGTAGTTGAAACTAATATTTTTAATAGGCTTTTTGTACTTATAACAAATTACAAGACTTTCGGATTTTTTTTAATATTTTGGGATAGAATCAACTACGTGAGTATCTCGAAAAATACTAGGCATGTCAATGAAATCAATACCTTTATTAATATATAGTAGTTTTAGAAAATGCCTGACGTGATCATACTCCTTGTCAATATGGGGTAGGAGAACATGTTGTGTGTAGCTTTGAACTATGGAAGCAGTGATATACAAGGGATCTGTACGAATGAATTTTTTGTCGCCTTCCTCGTCAATCAACTTTAGTGAAGAAATGGACAAAGAGGTAAGCCGTGAAAGCATAGAGTGCTTTTCAGACTGTTTAAACATAGTATGTAAATCAGGGACAGAAATAATTATACGCGATTTACGTTTGATGTTACCATTTGGCCTAAGACCATGAGACATAGATTTACGCTTTCGAATAAAAAATATAGAAAAAATGTCAATATTAGGATCTTTAGAAATATTTCCTTCCTGATAAATATTGTCATTAAGGCCGAGTGGATAAGGTGTCTGTACGTTTTTCATCCACTTAAAGTTCCACTGACACCCTTTAAAATGCATATTGTTATATATTTTCATATTTAAATCAATAAAGTGAATTGAATGGTAAAAAAACTAAAATAAAAAAAAACTTTGAAAAAGAAACAACAGGTATATTTCTCTTCAAGATGGAGTTACCTCCCCTTATTAATTTTGCACTATAGATGGCGTTCCACGCTGATGACGTAGATTCCGCCATGCGGAAATTTCCCTGTTGAGGTTTATCATAGATCTACATGGATTTATCATATAACTCTTCTGACACAAATAACATGGAGCAAGAATTACTGGACATTGATCGAGAATGAGTTCGTTGTACAGCCGTACATGTATGAGCCACGGCCTGTTGCAGAACAGCAAGCTTATAGATCAGTCTGAATCTAAAAGTGATGACCGACTTCGACGCTGTGCCTGATTGCAGAGCGAACATACCGACTGGTAATTATATTGTATAATCGCGTATGATAATTATGTATTGTTTTCTAATCTATTTGAATATGAAAGGGACGTGAGTAAGTCGAATTACGCTGTCTGTTCTGTAAAATGAAACCGTTCGATGACTGTCTTACCCGCCCACCCACCAACGTGACGAATTGCCGGAATATTGTCAAGGTTTATATGTTTTTCAATACACATGATACAGTATCATAAGTTTAAATAACTGGTAGGCCTAACATGTATGAAAAAGAGTCGAATCGCAATCTCTGGATGTTATGTCTGATGTGACAATCGATTGTTCCCCACCCACTAAAGTCACGACGCATCGCCCGTTTTGTTATTGTTTATTGCCGAAGTATGTGTCACTGTGTTGTGTTTTTTTTTAGGCATATATTACCTTCATGTTTTTAGATAAAGTGACCTAGTATGACTAAATGAATTCTGGTTACCGTAATCAAATGCCTGCAAATTGATTTCTTTTATTATAAAATACAGTACTTATTTAAAATATGATTTTGCTTGGTCTACAAAGATTAGTGTTTATTTCACTTACAGGTGTGGCTGTACCCACGGCAGTGCCATGAAAACACAAAATGACGTTCTGAAATGTTGCAGAGATTATGGGGAAATAGCTTAAAGTGCCAGTCTCATCGCAGAAACTTTTGTGTTTGTAACTGCCTCACACCTGAGGTTCTTGAAGTGGCAGGAATTGCAAAATGTTGTTGAAATTTTAAAATGATACTATAACTATATTTGAATATATTTTTACTTGAGAAATAAAACCTTATATTTTACTGTGCTGTATTTTCATTGTTTATTTTTCTCCAATATATAGTATTTATAAGGCCAGCAGTATTTTAGGATCAACAGATGATGGAACAAAATGTTGTTTCCAAATTTATAGAATGATTGCGTTGTAAAAATCTAGAATGCGCACCAAAAGTACCTGTCGTAAACAAAATATACATACCAGTTAAATTATAACACTATGATTTGTTTATTGTCAGTTATACATATTTTTAATTTCCGTAAAGTGTTCGGGCTTCGGAGGTGCGGGGGTTCGGGAGTGTTTTTTATACCCCTTCATCAACAGGTTTGTTTTTTAGAAATCGCACACCACACACTTTAAAAATGAAAATGTATTGGGGGGGGGGGGGGGGGGGGTGGGGGGCGGGGTGAAACGTGCTTTTTAAGGTTGTCGGTTATTATTTAAAAGGAGCGCTCCCCGCCCTCCCCCAATCTCAGAATTATCCTGTATTCGCCCCTGGTAACATATTACGTATTAGTATCAGCAAGCACGAACACGATTCATGAATAAACACACAAGAAATATAAAAAGATCGGACAGGGAAAGTAGCATTCAAGGAGGACAGTAAACCACAAAACACAGAAACAAACACGCAAACAGACAAACAAGAAGGCAAAAGCAATAATCAATGCAAACGACATCACAAACACAAAAAGGGTTGACAATAGGGCTACCGCCTTGGAACGGTCAGTGGCAAAGTAGGCCACTGGGGGGTTTAAACCGGTTCTAGGGTGCACCAAACCTCACACTTACCCTACTCTCATCCCGTTAAAACAGGACACAACAAAACAAAGAATCGAATGTGAAAAAATAAAAGTGCATATTTTTTAAAATCAGCAAAAAAATTGAAGGGGGTAGGGCACTATTTTCAAAAACACACTTAATGAATGGAGACGAAAGCCTCCAAAATCTCGCTAAAATGAAGCCACAAACCTCCGAAATTGCACTCAAATTTCAAAATTTTCCCAGGACCCCCACCAGCACGAGGGGAAACCCCCTCCCGCACCCTCCCCAGGGCGTATTCTCCAAAAGGCTCTGGCTACGCCCCTGGATGGCTATTTCAAAAATGGCATTTGGTTTCGCAAATATAATTTAAGGATAAAAAGGTAGGAGAATATTTATTATTTCACATAACGTTACATTTATTGTTTCCTGGATGACTTTTATTTGAAATGTAGGTATATTTGATACTTCAGACCAAAACGGCATATCATATTATAATCAATCTCGTAGCCAAGCCTGAAATTTAACCGAGGCAAATCCCTTTCTGGGGACGTCCGGTGACAAGCAAACTCAACCCCACCCACACTCAGATTATTATTTTGTACGTGTGTGTGATTTCAAAAAAAAGTCTGCCCCACCGTAACTACGGGCCTGATAATAGATTGTTGAAGACAGTTCGATCAAATTCAAAAATAACGACGCAGTTTTACATGTATATTTTAATATGTTAAATCTGTCACACCTTCACCAAAAATAGTTAGGTACATAGCATGGTCGTCTTTTCGTTGGTAAACGGGTCAGCACTATCCTCGAATTAAGTGTGGTATTTTCATACGAAACTGACTGCTTTCTATTCCAAATTATCGCACGACAGACTCAAAAAGAAATGAATGTTTGGCCCTTGATCCATCTTTTTTTGTAATGGTTAAAACAAGGTTCTAAATGCTTATTAAGTTCTTCAGGATGGTTTTCCTAGAGCCGTTCAACATCTCCGAGCCAGTCACACATATCTTTTTGCGTCATATTTGGATTTAGACTGAATCGTTCTTGTTTTTCATTGTTCCACAATTTCATTAATGTCCATCCTCATCTCTATCTTCTTCTGACGATCTCCTGCGTACACTATGGTAATTTTGACAGGGTAGCGAGCATTCTGGCTGGCATTTTCAACCGACGCAGTTGTCGTTTGATGCACGTGTCGATGAACGATTTGACTGGTTCGTGGTCGATAAATAAAACAAATATCTATACTTTAATGCTAAATGTATGTAACTCAGTCTAGATTTAATATAGATTTTCACGCGCTTGTATAATATGACCGCATAGATAACGCCTGTATTACACGAAAAACGGACCGTTTTTGTTACTATATATAGTAACACATGTAATAAATGGTATTATGGAACTATGACATCATAGTTCTCAAAATGGCGGCTCCCATAACCGTTTTAGATCAACCTTAAATGATCATATATTTTTTGTTGATCATCCGATTTTGATAATTCTTTCACATTTTCCCAAGTTTTTCAGAACGCTCAATAATATAGCTTGTTTGGCTGTGTCGCTACATTCGCTTTAAGGACACAATTACCTGTTTATGTTATCAACAGCATATGGACTGAACCATAATTTAAGCAACACTGGAACGTGTCATTTATTAATGCTGCCTAGTTTACAAACAAGGATAAAGATATCGGACAGGGAAAGCAGCATTCAAGGACGACAGCCAACCGCAAAACACAAAAACAAACACGCAAACAGACAAACGAAAAGGCAAAAGTAATAAAAAATGCAAACGACATCACAAACACAAAAGGGTTGACAATAGGGCTACCGCCTTGGAACGGTCAGTGGTAAAGTAGGCCACTGGGGCTTAAACCGGTTCTAGGGTGCACCAAACCTCACACTTAGCCTACTGTCATTCCATTAAAACAGGACAGTGTAAATAAAGAAATCCCGCCATGATCTAATCTCTAACCAACAAGGCAGCATCAATAGGCAATATAAGTAAAACACAAATATGCTCGTGTAAATATAATACAAAAAAACAATAGCCTAGAAAGCCACAATGAAAGTACTCAATAAAACCTAGAGGGAAGCCCGTTATTCAGTCCCGTTTAATTGGAATGAAAACAGTCTAAGAGAGCGACGTTTGATTCACCCCAGGACCCGGTTTAAACCCCAGCGGCCTTTTGCCACTGACCGTATTTTTGGTTGATGTTACATTTCCTGTTTGACGTTATTTACCAGTTTATATAACTCTGGTATTTCCACTGTTGTTTCATTATATGGTGTACTATAACAATGTATATGTATAAAAGCAGCCCTCAAAACGATTGGCTATGTTGACTAAATATGTATTTCATATTTTATAATTTATATCTTAAAGTAGCTTTAAAAAACTGTCAGGACTAGTTCTCCTGATTTCAACGAAACTTGGCAACCATGTCTAATTGCGCATGTCGTCGCCGTGTTCCGGTTGAATGATTTTTGGCAGAGTTACGGCCTTTAAAGGTTTAATACACACAATTTTCCGGACTAGTACTCCTGACCCCTAGCCGGATTTCAGTGAAACTTGGCAAAGATGTTCAGCATCACGCCTAGTTGCGCATATTATCTTCGTGTTCCACTTTCATGCAGATTTATGGCCTTTTCCCAATGCTTTATTTATTTCAGTAATTTAAAGAACATACATTTGTACTCTTATGTACAGGGTGATTACATAAACCTGTATATTACAGAATTTCTTAACACACTCGATTTAAAATACATATAATAAACACTACTGAACCGAACTTTATCTAAAGCTCCATCTTCGGGACATGTTTAAATGATAAATAATTCGGGATTGTTAATATCAATACCATATATTTAATACTAAAGAGGATCCTTTGAAAGCAACTTAGAACACCGATATGAGAAGCAAGTTGCATCGGTTTTATTGTACGTTTATGAGACGAGAGGTAATCTACACCAAATCTACACCCCCCCCCCCCCCCCCCCCCCCCCTTTGTGTGATATTTGTTACAATAGCATCATTGTTCTACCGTTTAAGGTAGATTTTGGATTTAGTTTCTATGAGTATCACGAAACACCTAAATCTACACCAAATCTATCCCTACCCCTACATATACCCTCTTTTTTTAGATATTTGGTATAATAACATCCCTGTACTACTGTATAATGTAGATTTTGTTTGGATTTGTGAGGTTTAGGGGTAGATATACATATAGGTAGATTTGGGTGTTTCGTGTAACCGGTATAAGGACCCTGCTTAAACCGAAAATGCACATGTCAGTCCGAGTGCTATAAATAGGCTTAACTGTCATTTTTGGCAAACGTAACGTAATTACGTGTAGGTATTTTAATAGTGATTCATTTTTCCTTAGTAGTTTTAAAATTTTACGAAAATCGTATATACTGTTCATCAAAGCAGGTGCATTTATTTTTAACCAGTATAGAGTGTCTTAATCTATTCATTATGCTGTTATAAATTGCATACACGTCGAATTATCTTCCAACAATGTGACATGTTTGAGTCTTCAAATTAAGAAACTATGATTATTCATCATTGGATACCCATCATTGTAATAGGATAATGTAACATTGCATAGCTGTTAAGGCCCAGTGAAAGTCAAGCGTGAGACGGTTGGTCTTAACCAA